>JADBJO010009905.1:22500-30000 GCA_016801955.1 Conus betulinus
GGAGAGTGACACAATGTTGAGAGCTGTAAAACCTCTCCAGATAAGTGTGCAAGGAATTTGTTCGCTTTCTCGACCTGAATGCTGACATGCTTGCTGAATCTCAGATTGCTGTCAATATTTACACCTAGGTCTTTTTCTGGAGACACAGTTTCTAGAGTGATACGTTCGCCTTTTGATGTCATCTTGTTCTCACAATGGTCACTGTTTTTCCCACTGTGCATAATCTTACACTTTTCCGCATTGAACCTCAGTTGCCACACGTCAGAGCTGAAGCCTGTCTAAATGCTCCCGGAGAGTGTCTGAGTGGTCTGGTACTCTGGAGAACATTTTTGTATCATCTGCAAATATAAATGTGACAGAATGGACCGCGTCAGGGAGGCCGTTCACGAAACACTCGAACAAAAACGGCCCCAATACACTTCCCTGAGGAATTCCGGACTGCAGGTCCCCCAAGACGACTCCTCGCCATTCACCACAACACGTTGTTTCCGATCAGTCAGAAAGTCTCTCACCCAGAGAGAACCTGCCCCTCAACACCATAGCCTTCAAGCTTTCTCAACAAACGCTCATGTGGAACAGTGTCGAATGTTTTTGCAAAGTCAAGGTAGATGGTGTCGACACAACCATCAGCCTCCAAGACTGACGTTCAAAGATCAAGCACTGCGATCAGATTGGTTGAACAGCTCCTGCCACTCATGACCCCATGCTGACAGTTGCTGAAACAGTTGTTTTGATGGAAATGTTTTATAAACTGGCCTCTGATGAGGGATTCTAACAGCTTACACTGTCAAGCTCACTGGACGATAGTTGCCTGGGATTGTCTTTTTGCCTTTTTTTTGAAGATGGGTGACACATGAGCCAACTTCCACTCAGAAGGTATAACACCTTACTGTAGTGACTTGTTCATCAACGTTGCAAGGGGGGAAGCTAACTCACTAGCACAGTGTTTGAGAATGGATGGTGGTATACAATCCGGACCCGAAGCTTTGTTGGGGTTCAGTTTCAAGAGTTTCTTGAGCACATCTTCTTCTGCAATGTGGATGTTGTCTAAATTAGAGCTAACAGCTCTCTCCTGGAACTCGGGTATAACACTAGTATCTTCCCTGGTGAAGACTGAACAGAAAAATAGTTTAAAACCTCAGCGTTGTCCTTATCAGACCTAGCAACGCTACCATCCTCGCAGACTAGATCTGCTATGCCGCATTTTGTGTTCAGTTTACTTTTGGCGTAGATGAAAAAAGCCTTAGGGTCACGCTTTGATTCGTGGGCTCTCTCTTTCTCGCAAGGTCACGCACTGCCTTACGACACTCCCATCTGGCTTGGTTCCTTGCCTTTAGATAAACAGCACAGTCTTTTCCCTCCCTTGTCTCCATATACCTCATGAAGGTAGAATGCTTCTTCTTGACCTTAGCCAAGGCCCTCTCATTCATCCACAGCGGTTTTCTAGGCCTACTACCTGGTCTGCTTTTGGGAACGTAACTGTGTCCATGCTGCACTGTATCTTGTCTCTGATCACAGACCACGTCTCTTCACATGCTAAGCCATCAAGAGCTGTCTCCCAGTTCACTGACCGAAGGTCGTTCTTGATACTGTCCCAACTAGCTTTGTCATAGACATAACGAGGCTTATGTGGTTTCTCTTTCTGCATGCAGCAGTTCAGTTCAAAGACCAAAGTAGAGTGATGACTTTTTCCCAAGGGAGGCTCAAAGTTCACTTCATCCACCATACCTTCCTCGTTGGTAAAGATCAGATTAAGAATATGTGCCTGTTGGTCAGCTCTGTGAGGTGTTGCTTCCAGCACATATGCTGGTGTAAAAACAGTCTCTGAAGCCTTCTAGGAAGGAAGCCCCCACTTTTCCCTCAAACGCACAGTCATCAGACCACTTAATATCAGGAAGGTTGAAGTCCCCACAAATCAAGATGTCTGAGAACTGTTTATTGCACACTGTTCTGAGATCCTTAATGATGAGGTCATCGTTCACCGTATCACTGTTTGGTGACCTGTATACACAACCTATCAGAAGTCTCTCTTCACCCACAAGGCCTATCTCACACCAGAGTGATTCTTCGCCGGCACAAGTTTCATTCACCGGACTAGGCGTAGCCTTTAAGCAGCACTTTATATAAATCAGTACACCTCTTTTGCCTTTGCCGCATCTGCTGAACAGATCGTAACTCTGAAGTTGTGACTCACAGTCTTGTACTAGAGTAATACAGTTCTTTGGTGTGGCTTCCGTCAAAAAATAACGTCTGGCTTGTGGACGGAAATAAAAACCTCGAGCTCATGTCTCTGGTTAAGAATACTATCAGCGTTTGAATGCAAACATTTTAACTTGGAAGAAGAAAAACAGAAAAACTCATCCTGTACATTGTTTACATTTGGAACATTCTTGCTGGGCTTGTTTACTGGTTGGTTCCGGCTTGGCCCAGGGGCTGCCGGGATCCTCCCCCTGCAACCTTCACCAGTTTTTCCCTTCCGAATGATCCACTTGGACTCATCTCCCAGGTCTTCTGCTTCCCGTCTTTTCCTGTCCCTTAACTTGAGTAATGCCTTCCACTCCTTTCTCTCTAAAGGGGCCATATCCCTGTTGATATAGGTGTCTGTGCCCTTCAGCTTCCTCGCTGATTTGAGAATCCTACCGCATGACTCACTGGCTTTGAAGCGGATCTTCAGAGGCCTAGGGCCCTCCCCTTTCTTTCCGATTCTGATCGGACGCTCAAACTCAGTTATTGACTCCGATCTACTCAAGAACCGACTCGACCTGTTCTACGTCATCTTTAATCCTATCCTTAGTGTCAACTTTGTCGCTCTCCGCATGTTGAAAAAGACCAGATTCTGCTTTGCTCTCTCCTCCCTCTCCTGAACTTCGCGGGCACTTTCAATAGCCCCTGCCTGGCTCTGTTTTGCTACCTTGTCCGCAATGTCTTTGTTAAATTCCCCCTGGTCTGCCTTGAACTGACTGAGATCAGAGCCAACAGTTGACACCTCCTTCTCAACCCTGTCTAGTCGTTTCTCTAGCTCGTCGTTCTTATCCTTCAGTGTTTGTACGATTCTAAGGACGTCGGGGGCCTTGGGGTTGCATGTCTGCAGAATCAGTGCAGGCTCTCGCCTCCTGATACCATGATTCTGTAGGCCTCAGCCAACAGCTCCTGGCAGTTAGCGTGATACCAACGGGCGCATTTTTCGCACATCAATGCATTAGCTTTTGGGGTCAATTCTTGTCACAAGTGCCACATTTTGCATTTTGCTTTAAGAGTTCAGGGTTTGTGCCTGGTCGGAGTTCTGAGACGGTCTTCTGACGTTCGAAATGTCCGGCATACAGGACTCGAACTAGGTTTTGGATGCCGCGGCAAGCGCAAATTTGTAAACAAAACAGTTTCGGAATTCAGGACACCAAGCCTAGTGGAAAAGCCACAAGGCCATCTGTCACACACAAACTATTTCTGTCCTTGAAAAATAGCAAGCTTATCAAGTTCGAGACCCTCTAGAGGTCGGTAGAGGCATAAAGAAACGAACTCACCACGAAGGCTTCCGCCATCTTGTCCCATCCAGTCTCGCTCGCGCAAAGCACAAACCCGTTCTAGCACCTCAGTTCCAGTCGAACAACAGCCAGAAATTTCTCAGCGCAGTCCAGGACTTCCAGTCATATTCTCTGCCAATTTTGACACGATGCCGCGATTAACATTCGGCAAACATATGCAGAAAACGTCTCCACTTTTCAGACCATGTTGTCAAACCCGCGCATGCGCACAACCCCCCTTAGCTCAGATGCTAGTACTATTGGAACAGGGAGAAGGTTATGATGGTGAGAATGATGATGGTAACAGTAGTACTAATAGTTCTAATGATAAATGTTGTTGGGTTTTTTTTTTTTCATACTCCCCTCCCGTACAAGAGCTTTTCTCATCAAAATATACTAAAATTCATATTTGAAATTTGAAGCTGTTGTGTCATGTTCCAGTGTTTCCATTACTTCTAAAGCTGAAAAAAAAAAACTGGATGAATGATGGAAAGCAGCGTCTGGAATAAAAAGGAAGCAGGCCTAGTTAAAACAAAGTTCTCGCCTTTTTTCGTGTGCAGACGTGTTTTTGAATTATTTATTTCTTTTTACATACCTACACACACGGCTGTTTACAGCTGATACCGATAAATTGAGAATAGCCGGCCCCCTCAGCACGACCTGCTTTAATCCGCCCTAAGACTGATTGCTGTGAGAAGATTCCATTCCATGCCCCTCTCCGGTAGAACGGCAACAAACAACTTGATGTTTTTAGTTAAAATGAGCTGATTGGTTTGTAAGGCGGGGGATGTTCTTGGACGTTTAAAGTGTAAATTGATGACCCATACATTTGTTTTTAAAAGCTCTGATCTCAGAGTGCAGTTCGGTGATCGTTCAATACCGATCCAGTTCCAGTATGGAATCATGCCCATCTTTAAACCGGAGACGGGTGCTCGTGCACCCAGCGCTCTGCAACCGCTTCCCGACCCCCATCCCCTTCTCCACACACAAATACATATTTCCCCTTCGTCAAATCTGCAACCCCTGCGTTAATGATTAGAACTGAGCGTTTCTGGCCATCATCAATCGTGTCTACCACGAGACTGACCTTAACCTATAATGGAAATAATAATGATAGTCAGAATTATAGATATAGTAGTTGGGCTGTTAGTAACGATAATGATAATCGGTGGAAAGGAATATAATTGATCAGTGAGTAAAAAGCTGAAAATTCTATTGGAACAGCGATGAAAGGGGAAAGGGGGGGGGGGGGGGGGGGGGGGACGGGAATCACATAGGCCTACCTACTACACCCACATATTTCTCCTTGTAAATAAAAGAATATATGTGAGCATTACAACTACAACAACAACTATTGCTAGTACTACTACTACTTACTACTGCTGGTGGTGATGATAGGACAATAGTACTTATAAACATAATGGTAATGTTAATGATGGTAATTGCAACAACGACATTAGCAATGATGATGATGATGGTGACGACGATGGTGCCTTGATAGTAATGATAATAATAATATGAGGATAAATAGAATGATAGGAATTATGGTAAAATTAAAAGTAATATTCGTAATGATACTAGTTGGTAGAAAGGATTAAAAATTATCAATGAGTGAAAGGCTAGTACTATTGGAACAGAGAGAAGGTTATGATGGTAATAATGATGATGATGACAACAGCGGTAATAGTGGTAATAATAATTATAATGATAAATATAGTGATGTTAGCAAGAACACAGTAGTAGCTGGAAAGGAATAGAAATAATCAATGAGTAAAAGCTAACATTACTATTTGAACAAGGCGGGGGGGGGGGGGGGGGGGAATGGGGGAGGGGGCACACACACACACACACACACACACACACACACACACACACATATATATATATATATATATATATATATATATATATATATATATATATATATATATATATATATATATATATATATATATACGCACGCGCGTGCTTCTTGTATTAATGGGGGAGTGGGGGTGGGGGGTGAGAAAAGATCCATATTCAGGGGGCAATGAAATACCATGCTGCTGGGGAAAAAAATATGCATACGCAAAAATGAAACCTGCTCTTCCTCTTTAACTTTTCCACGATCACGACAATCTTAATGAAACAATAAACCGATGGTATTCTACAATATGCATATAGAATATTAATAAAGATGAAGATGTACGTGAAAAAATACAGTTAGGTTGCTGGCTTTTAAAACTACGGTGACACAAACTAATACGCCGCACTGTCTTATGTCTTACTTCATCATTACGTTTCAAACAGGGGTGATGGTTAAGGAGGGTGGGGAACGGTGTCGGGTTTAGGAACTATAATTATTGGTCTTGTATTTAAATGTGCTAATATTGCCATTGCTGGTCCGGAAAGTGGTCACCCTACGTGGGCCCTGTACTGGTACTATTTTAACACAAAATAATGAAAATAAGAGCTGAGCTTACTTCCTTTTGACCTTGACAGTGACACTAATGGCACTGACATTTTATCATAATTATCATATATCAAATCAATGATTCATCTTACAGGCTTTATTAGCCGTTTGCCTGAATATTCAGACAGAAATAATACACTTTCAATTTTTTTTTTTTTTAACAGAATGCGCTGTTGCTTGTGTGATAGCTAGTTTCCAGCACGGAAATTGGTCTGTAAGCAATCAAAAACCTAGTGTATAATGTGTTTTTAAAACTGTTAAGCGTTTCCATGGTGGCAATGTGAGTTGGAAGAACTGCGACACAGGATTATAACTCTGTTAATAAAAAAAAAGATGCATAAATGAAATGAGAGAAAAACATTGCCAGTGTCAGTGGGTGTCCCCTTGTGTGTACACTGTCGTTGAAAGTGAACAGATTTCATGTGGCGTTGTTACCTTCTTGGCCTTACGGACGTATCAAGTACCACTCACCCTCCAGTGCATAGGTTGAGAAGTTGTTGGAAATGCAATCTCTCCTTGGATGTCAATGTACTGATTTTGCTTCGGTAAAGCATTTCTTAACATTTTCTGTTACGTTTATATGCTTTCTTAGATTTGGTTTCCATATCACATTTAACTAGTAGTTAGATCTGCGCACCGATTTGCACAAATGTAAGCGTGAAGTCTTTATTAGATCTAGTTGCAAAGTGAGACGACTGCAGGCGGAAATCTAAACAAATTCTAAAATGTAATTAACAGCGAACTGCCAAGAAAACTTTGAAAAACGAATCACATGACAAATCCTTCCTTTTTTCTCTCTTGTGATTCGTTCGTCTACGTTTTTTGGCGGTTCGCTAATATTTACATTTTAAATTTGTTAAGTTTTTGTGTTAAAACTCGATAAAAGTAAACGAGTAAATAAAGAAATGTGTAAGTCTCCGACAGTGTAAAAACGAGTACTGAAATCCTCCCCGACTGGAAGGCCCATTGCCTCAATGAACTGGCGAACCACTAAATTTTAACGGTCACCATCTCTGCAAAACGCCATGACAACAGGGGAAGCAACGCTGACTGACTTTCAAGTGTAGGCCAATGTGCCGTTCAGAAATGGCTTCACTGGGGGGAGTGAGGGCAAATGTTACTCTGTATTTCACCAAAGACGCTGCATTCATTGTGAGTTTGAACTACTACAACTCCAACCAAGGTAACATTGACACTTGATCAGTGGCATAAACGTCTGGCAAATTTTTTTATGTCTTTTTCAGCCACAAGGCTAAATATAGAGATCCCCCCACCCCCACCCCCTCCTTTTTTCGCTGAAGACTCGCGCGATTGTTTGTTGGTCATTCTAGCACATAACAGAAAGAGAGGAGATTTCGTGTTATCCTGAAATGTGTGAGGATGTGCCACGTCCAGTTTCCCCATTATTTTTCGATTCTCAAACAAAGCTGGGAAAACTTTTACCCGACACGTCCTCGCTCGTGTTTGTTTTTGCTCTGTCGAGTATCAATTGCTGTCTGAGGTACCACCAGCTGAGGAAGTGTGGAT
>JADBJO010009905.1:35000-37500 GCA_016801955.1 Conus betulinus
CTCACTTGGCAACTATCACCCATTTTTTTTTTTCAACAACAACAAAAAAAAAAAAAAAATTGTGGCCCACTCACTTTCCTACTTGGAAGAAATGTAAAGTCTCTACACTTAAAACAAAGAAGAAGACATTCGTTATGGCATCCTGCGAAAGGTCACGCATCAGAGCTCCCAACGTAGTACACAGCTGGGAACACTCGTGTGGTACCTTCCAAAGGGGACTTTTAGTGACCTGACCTTTTTTTTCTTTCCCCTTTTTTGTAGAGCGCTGGGTGTGTGTGTGTGTGTGTGTGGGGGGGGGGGGGGGGGGGGGAGGGGGAAGAAAAGGCTGAAAGGGGGGGGGGGGGGGCATTCGATGACAAAACGTTATCTACTTTCCTGCAGATAGCATCTACAGCATCACTCTGAAAGTGGGGACCATTCAATGACAAAATATTATCTACTTAACTGCAAATAGCAACTATAGCATCATTCTCATAGCAGAACTTAAAAAAAAAAAAAAAAAAAAAAAAAGCATGCGATTCCAATGGAGAAAAAAAAAATCTTCATGGTGTCTGAAATGCGCACTTGCAGTTGATTGTTGAGTCGTCATGCGGCAGAGCCCTTCGTGCCATCAGGACCCACTCCCAAAAGGGCCCGATCTGATTGAAACTCCGTGGCACTTGGAGCGAATGGAGTCAGCTTTCCAAGCAGTGATCTATTCCATCACGTCCCAGAAGGCCTGCTACCACTGCGTCCTAACGCTCGGCCCTTCTACACCTGGGGCGGTATGGAATCAACATCGAGTCAGTCAATGCCAGTCCATCGAGGAATCAACATCAATCAAAGCCAGTCCATCGAGGTATCAACGTCAGTCATAGCCAGTCCATCGGTGAATCAACGTCGATCATAACTAGTCCGTCGAAGAATCAACGTCATCACAACCAGTCAAACGAGGAATCAACGTCAATCATAGCCAGTACATGGAAGAATCAACGTCATTCACAGCCAGTCCATCGAGGAATCAACGTCAATCATAGCCAGTCTATCGAGGAATCAACGTCAATCATAGCCAGTTCATCGAGGAATCAACGTCAATCATAGTCAGTCCATCGAGGAATCAACGTCAATCATAGCCAGTCCATCGAAGAATCAACGTCAGTCACAGCCAGTCCATCGAGAAATCAACGTCAATCATAGCCATCCATCGAGAAATCAACGTCAATCGCCAGTCTATCAATCATAGCCAGCCAGTCCATCGAGGAATCAACGTCAGTCACAGCCAGTCCATCGAATCAACGTCAATCATAGCCAGTCCATCGAGTCAATCCCAAGTCCGAAAAATCAACGTCAATCACAGCCATCGTCCATCGATCGAGAAATCAACGTCAATCATAGCCAGTCCATCGAGGAATCAACGTCAATCACAGCCAGCCCATTGAAAAATCAACGTCACAGCCAGCCCATCGAGAATCAACGTCAGTCACAGCCAGTCCATCGAGAAATCAACGTCAATCATAGCCAGTCCATCTATCAACGGAATCAAGCCGTCAGTCATAGCCAGTCCATCGAAGAACGTCAACGTCCATCACAGTCAGTCCATCGAGAAATCAACGTCAATCATAGCCAGTCCATCGAAGAATCAACGTCAGTCACAGCCAGTCCATCGAGAAATCAACGTCAATCATAGCCAGTCTATCGAGGAATCAACGTCAATCACAGCCAGTCCATTGAAAAATCAACGTCAGTCACAGCCAGCCCATCGAGGAATCAACGTCAGTCTTAGCCAGTCTATCGAGGAGTCAACGTCAGTCATAGCCAGTTCATCGAGGAATCCACGTCAATCCCAGCCAGTCCATGAAGTCCTGGTCCCGTTGTCTTGTCGCGGCTCCCAGCAGGTCCACTGTCAGTGTGGATGAGGCCGCATTGCAGCTGGATCCTGATGGGATTGCTGTTCCATGTGAAACGAGATGGGACAGTGGTGCATATCAACCTAACCTGTCTGCCACATCCCATCACAGAAAGGCTGCAGCTGTTGTTGTTATTGTTGTTGCTGTTGTTGTTGTTGTTGTTGTGTTTTGTTTTATTGCCGAGCATAATCGACAGTCATAATGAAACCGTGAAGCCAAACAATATCGCTGGCTACACCTTTCACGAGACTTCCGTTGCGAATCGCATTTCATTTGCTATCAGAAAACGATGGAAACTCTGGATATGAAATACCAAAGGGTTTTGTTCAATGCATCAGTTTCTCTTCAAAAGTATTCTAACGTTTTTCTTTCGTTTTTTTTCTTCTTTTTTTTATTTTTTTTAAATTCAAACCAACTTGTTTCGTTTTTCCTTGAATGGGTCATGGTCTACAGGAGGCAGAAATGCCAGCTACGTTCAACGTATTCAAAATCAAGGTTCCAGTATAGGACAATCAATACATACCCGAATGAGGTCAGAACATTTTTTTTAAGAATATTAAGAAATCGGTTATCTAAATAGTTAAGAATAGGCAGGGATAGAAACGCAACACTCG
>JADBJO010009905.1:45000-55000 GCA_016801955.1 Conus betulinus
TGGTAGGTGTCCCAAGCCGAAGACTCTCTTTACATTTTCTGTTGATTTCAAAGAGCAAACGAAGTGATCGATAAGAAAAAAAAAAGTGAAAGAACTTTTTGCGAGGCGTTTCCTTTAAATGAAGAGTCTTTGCTTTGTTAACGGTTACAGGTTTCTACGGCTAAAACAACAGAACATCAAGACTGTCCGTGCCTTCAACATGTTTTCAGATTGAAGCGAAACGATAATCATGACGTCAGGTCTTCTGGGTGGCATGCTGAACACATCTCTACACACTACCCATCCAGACATGGCCTCTCAGAACAGATCGGTGCTCAGCGACACGCAAACTAATGGCCCAGTTGAAACCCTTTCCTAAAGACTGCGTCGAATTCAAACTGAGCCAGCTGGAGTTCTTTCCTTGGAATAATTCCGACAACATTGTGAGTGAAAAATGTCGAAATTTCCGCCCGAAAAATCCGAGTGATTGCCCTTCAAATCTTGTTTTTCTCATTGGTGGGCCTGGTAACGTCATCAATATGGCGGTGTTCTTCAAACAAGGCCTCAGAGATCGTGTCAACCTGCTGCTGTTCTCACTGTCTCTGGCGGATGAGCTCTATTTGATTTTAGGAATGGTTCAATACAGTGAGGAGTTATTTTTGAAGCTCTCTGGAGCAAAGAAGGCCGGCCCTGTGTTCGTGTTTATTGTCAACAATCGTATCAGTGGTTTCCACGGGTTGGGTGCGGTTTCCTACGTCTTGTCTGCTGTCATTGCTGCTGAGAGATGTTACTGTGTCCTCAGACCTCTCAAGTACCAGACTCTCCTACGAACTAGGACGATGGCTTTCATCATTGTTGCGTTATATATAATCGGCCCGGGCCTGTTTTTTATAGTGACATTCAAATACAATTTTGTGTGTGTACATGATCCTGATACTGGCAAAGTGTCGTATATCGCGAGTCCCAGCGAAATGTACGCACAACATAAGGATCTGATCGACAGTTTGGACAGCATTTTCTTCGGGCAAGTCTTTCCTTGTGGAGCGGTGACGGGGGGTGGCGATAGCAACAGTGATCACAACGTCCAGACTTCGACAGACTACAATGTGGCGTGCAGACGCATCATCATCATTATCATCAACATCTTCACGAGAGGTGGCGCTCACTAAAATGCTCATCGGTACCTCTGTACTGTTTGTCACGTGCGTTTCTCCCAATGGCGTTTTCCGCTTTGTCAGTGCGATGCTGTCAGAACTGAACACAGGCAGACGCCATCAGAATGTCTATCTGGCATGCATGTGGATCACTGAAACCTTCTTGTACGTCAATTCCAGCCTCAACATCTTCATTTACTTCGTGATGGGTTCTAAGTACAGAGAAGCTTTCCGGGGTTTGTTCAAGAGGGAGATAAAGTTAAAGAAAACTAAGATATGAAATAAAATAAACTAAGATATGAAATAAAATAATAATAAAAGTGAATACTTATATATCGCCTATTCTCGGCTAGAGACCAAGCTCTAAGCGCTTTACAATCTACACTCGTTTACACAAAAACAGAGATACATCAACCTTGAGTGTGTCACAGTTAGCGCAGTTAAATACATGAAACAATTAATAAAACACATCCTCCACTGTGAATGTGCGTCATTTACAGGCATAACAGTAAACATTTCCTCGGCTGTGAATGTGCAATCGTTAGCGCGCTCTAGGAAGACGCTAAGACACTAGTCGTGAAACTGTTTAAAGATATGATCTTAATACAAATACAGATTTGGAAACAAACAAAAAAAAAATCAAAGTTTTCATTCAACGTCCATTTTGCGCCCGATTTGAGAAGATGAGTGATAGCTCGTTCTTCGTTTTCATTGTCCTGAATGTCATGTACTGGCCTGAAGAAGACCTAAGAGGTCGAAACACGTCAAGTCTTTGTTTTGTAATTTGTAAATTTTACCTGTCGGAATGGTAAAACATTTTCTTTTAAGCCCATGTCTTCTGGAGTGAAAACAGAAGTGAACCCACTATCGGGTACAGTGGTTAGCTTTGCAGACATACAGTCTGTAAGGTCGTGGGTTCGATCTCCATCAGAGGCAATTACACAGAGAGTAGAGAGCTCTTATCTTAAACAGGGAGACTGCATCCACATGGCCGAGTTTCTCTTCCGCTTCACTGGATGCGCCTCTTAGAATGCTGATCAAACATTTCCTAACCACACCGCCGGTGCTTCCATTTCATGGGCCTGAGTGACGCCGGGATTCATTAAGAATGGAAACGCAGAGTACATATAGCCCATGACTATAATGGAAACATAGAGTGCATAGCCCATGACTATAATGGAAACAAGAGACATGGCCCATGACTATAATGGAAACATAGAGTACATAGCCCATGACTATAATGGAACTCCATAGCATAATCTTGTTATCTTCATTCTCATCACTCATCACTGAAATCAAAATGTGAAAATTCCATGGCCCTTCGAGTGCAGCAGCTTCATGCCCTACGTTTTTCGTGACCTCATTTTTCGATTAACCCTCCAGCTCCAATGCCGCACTGGGTTCGTGTCGAAGACATCGATATTGGCAAGTCCATGGGAACCGTCCCTAGAGGGACGCAGTGGCATCCTTCGCAGAAGGGCACTTGCCCCCCCCCCCCCCCCCCCCCCCCCCCCCCCCCCCCCCCCCCCCCCCCCCAACTGAGTTCTTATTGTCGTCAGTAGGGAACTTCGTTGGTTGTGTGTCCTGCGCGCTTCGGATCAGTTCAGACACCTCCGAACACTACCGGAATGACTCGGCGGCAGCAGTGCAGTGTCTCCCCTGGTGGGTTGCCTCTTGAGAACAGAACCTGTGGAGTACTGGTGCTGTGGCAGCGACGGGATGAATTCGAGTGTGCTGTGTGTAAAGGAGGCGGCGGAATGAATGTTACCGGCGTGGGAGTAAACGGCGTGAGAAGGACATAGAAGATGAGAGGTGGGGGGGGGGGGGGGGGGGGGAGGGATGAACCTCACGTGTGTGACAGGTTTTAATGTGCACTCATGGTCGGTGGGAAAGTCACGTCGCCTGCCTCTGCCCATTGTAAGCACTGTCAGTCTGGCTGTCCTGGATCCGTGACGCTGTCTGTCATCACGCAGCGAAACATTGAAATAGTCCTCATCATTGTCATGTCATTCCACAAACAACACGGCGACAGACGCATGGAATTTAGACATTGGTGCTGTTAGGGGCATTGCAGTGCAGTGACGAACGGGGGGGAGTGACTGACGATGCTGCGTCCTGTTGAATGCAGCGCGTGCTTTCCCTAGCCAAGCCATCGATTGCATGGGTCACAGGCTTTTTGACATGCGTACTTCATGTTCTTTGAGACCCTACGCTCGCCGAAGGTTCAACCAACGTTCAACCATGACTTTTTTTAAGTTTTTTTTTAAATTTCATTTCAAACATTTACATGAACATAGAACATACATAAGCAATAAGAATTTGGAGAAGAAAAAAAAAACAGAGAGAATTCAGCAATCACACTAGCAAGAAAAATCCACATTTCTCATTTGAAGAAAAGAAAAAAAGAAAAGTAGGTTTTGAAGAAGAAGAAGTGGGGGGTGTGGGGGGGTGGAGAAAGAGAGAAGATTAGAGGGAGCGAAAGAGAGAGAGAGAGAGGGGGGGGGGGGAGGGGCGGGGAGACAGAGACATAGAGAGACAGAAGAGAGGGACACGTTCGATGGATTACATTCAGTCAATAAGTTGACACAAGTTACTTTCACAAAGTAAATCACACTGGCCAGAAAACAAAAACATAACCATCAGTAAAAGAGATAATAATGATGTCAGAACAGACATGTACAGACTCATCTGTAACATTAGGTAGTCTTTGTGTGCAGAGATCAAAGCATAATAGGTACTAGGTTACTAAAAGTTGACAAAGCATTTAAGTCTGTGAATATGGGTCATAGGATATAAATCGAGCGATGTTTAAATAGTTAATCACTCACAAATAATGGTTTGCACACTGACCATTTCACAGTGAAATCTACATGGTTTAATTTTAACTATGCGATGTGTTCTTCAATGTTATACCGATTCCTTAGTTTCCTTACAAATGCACTTACTTGTGGTAGACTGTTTTGTACTTTAAAAGTGTATATATAGTATTTTGCGAAGAGAATTATAAAATAAAAGATTACATCACTAGAAATTGCTGCATCATTACCAAATAGTATCAGTGACTCTGTTAGCCGCACATTTTTTTCATACATCTTTCTTTCATTAAATCAGAGATTATTCCAGAATAATTGTACATAATGACACTTCCAGAACACATGATCAATACTATCTTTATACTCTCCACAAAAGTCACATCTGTCATTATTTTTTACACTAGTTTCCTTTAATATGGTATTTATACATAGACATCTATGTATTATTTTTAGCTGAAACCACTGGAGTTTTACATCCTGTATCTTGTGTGTGCGTATAAAAAACAAGATTTTCAGTCATGGGATGTTGAGAATTGACATCCCATTTTTCGCAGCATTTAGGCGTTACGTTATTTGTGTTCAATATATCATAATATAATCTACAACCATTGTGAACTGCGAACAGTTGTTTAAAACAGAATTATGAGTTTTCGGCATGTATTGTTATTTATATTAATGCCAAACTTTTTTCGCATAGTCAAGTATTACAGATCTGTAACCAGCGTAAGTAAGGAAATTGATATTAATATCATACTTATCCTTGAAACGTGTGTAAATGAGGAACTACCCGTTATCATCAAAGAAATGGGCAACACAAAATATGTTTTTTGTTATGCAATACTTGTGAGACGATAAATTTTCTTCCCATTTGAAACCGCTTGTTATAGCATAAAGGTTCGGCAAGAAGTTCAGCAGAATTTTTAGGAATGCATTTGTAGTAAAAACACCTTATATGCTTCAAGAACTTCTGACCAAAACTGATTGTGTTTAGTGAATTTGAGACAAACTCTGGTCCATGCTTATCAGTAAGTTCCCACTTGGGAAAGTTATGCAACAGAAGACTTTTCCATCTATGTTTTGTTTTCTCAGCTTTACGAATCCATGAAAGTTTTAAAGATAAGACAAATGTTTTCAAATCAGGAAGGCCAATGTCCCCATTCTCTACACTATTGTGTGAAATGTTTCGACTAATTTTGTCTGGTTTTCTGTTCCAAATAAATTTATAACAAATTTGTTGACACGTTTGAAAAAATATGTCTGGTGGGGTTTGGTAAAAGGAGCCAGAGATGAGTCAGCAGCTTTGAAAGGATTATAGATTTTAATATTGCATTTCTGCCAAGAGATCTGACGTTTGACCCATATTTTGAACAGATACTTTACTTCCGCTAATTTTTCTGAGTAATTCACTTCAAGACATTTTTTTAAATCATTAGTGAACCAAATACCTAACACACGAAATTTCGGCGGATTCCAGTTTAAACCTAAATGTTCTATATAACGAGCTGTGGAATTTTTGCGACTCCCTAGCCAAATCACACTAGTTTTGCCCGAGTTTATATGGAGCCCTGAGACAGAATAAAACCTGTCAAGTACATCTATGCAAGTTTCAAAAGTTCTTATGGGACATAAGGGAATTTGTGGCGAAGTGCGATTATTCCGGTATTTTCCGGCAAGACAGAAGTCTTAACGCATGTCAGGCATGCGCAAAAAACACTTCCTTTTCGACGTATGTCAGGCATGCGTAAAATCACTTCCTTTTTCGAGTAACACGCTAGCAGTGAAGACGCACTCTCTGCTCCACGAAAAAATTCCTGTCGCCCAAGCAAAATAAGTCTTGTGCTCTATCTCACCTGTACTTTGCCCTTGTGTAAAGCAGTGTCATCAGCATACTGTGTCAGCTCGTGTTCAACATTATTCACCGCAATGCCTTTAGTATCTGTGTGTTTCTCTGACAGTCATTGCTATATTTCAACACACAATATGAAAAGATATGGAGATATGGGGTCCTCCTGTCTACAACCTTTTGTTATTTGAAACCATTCTGACACCTGGCCATTCAATATAACTCAAGATTTAGTATTTCTATAGAATGTACCTATCCATTTACATATGTCTTCTTTAAAACCAAATGCTTCTGATACTTTAAACATGAACTCCCAATTTCTCGAGTCAAAAGCTTTTTCAAAATCTATATTGAATAGCAATCCTAGTAACTCATGTTTATCTAAGTAGGCAATCGTATCATAAATCAGTCTTAATCATCCCCAGTATACCTATTTTTTCATAAATCCGGTTTGGTCTTCACTGATGATCTTTGGTAGTACTATCTTTAAACGATTTTGCAATACAGGATGACCCGATTTTGTAAATCACATTTAATAACGAGACAGGTCTCCAGTTTTTGATATGCTGTCTTGGTCTATCATGTTTCGGAATGCAAGTAATGATTCCTTCTTTTCTGTACATTTGAAAGTTTCTCCTCGTTCAAAACTCGCATTCAGTGCTGTTACAACGAAGAGTCCTATCTTTTTCCAAGAAAACTTTAAAACATTCCGCGCTGAAACCGTCTGTACAGGGACTTTTATTATTTTTCATGTTCTTTCGAACACACGTAGCTTCTTCTAGACTTATTTTCCCCTCTAATCCTTTTGCTTCCTCTTCGTTTAAACACGTGATATTTTCTACTAAATCTTTAATTTCGCAATTTTCTATCTCAATCTTTGCATATAGCGATCTATAAAATGTATATACTTCTTGAATAATGTCTTTCTGGTTTGTTAGTCTGTTGCCAATTTGGTCTATCAATCTAGCCATATTTTTGCTAACATAGTGACGTTTCTCTAAATTACAGAAATAATTGCTCACTTTCTCCCTTCCGCTATCCATCGAGCTCTCGACCTTAACAATACTCCCTCCATTCGTTTTTCCCTTATCTGTGTTTAACTGTTCTTTTTTTCATGACTATAAATCTGATGTCTTCTTCATTTTTATTTTCCATTCTGTCCAGTCGTTGTATGTCATGTTCAAGCTGTTCTTCTTCTTCTGTCCGTTTTTTTTCTTTTTCATATGGCATATGAAATTGTTAAAAGAAAGTCACACACACACACACACACACACACACACACACACACACACACACACACACACACACACACACGCACGTACGCACGCACGAACACACACACACAAACACACACACACACACACACACACACACACACACACACACACACACACACACATCCCCACTCAATCTCAATTTGCATCGGAAACACACACACACACACACACACACACACACACACACACACACACACACACACACACACACACACACACACACACACACACACACACACACACACACACACACACACACACACACACACACGCACACACGCACGCACGCACGCACGCGCACACACACACACACACACACACACACACACACACACACACACACACACACGCACGTACGCACGTAGGCACGCACGCACACATCACCGCCACCACCGTCACCGCCACCCAAAGGTGCAGAAACGGAAATCATCCTCGACTTCGTCCGATACCAGCGGTCCAAAAGACTCCTCCCCCAAGCAAGAGAGGAAGAAACACAAAACTACTACTGAATCAGGCGAAGACGAATTGTCGATATGGACATTGTCGAAGGAAGAACATAGAATGTATTAAAAGAAGATGGCATTTGTCTGTGTCAAAGACGAAGAGGTGCTCAGTGATGAGGTGCAGGTGCTCAGTGATGAGATGCAGGTACTCAGTGATGAGGTGCAGGTGCTCAGTGATGAGGTGCAGGTACTCAGTGATGAGATGCAGGTGCTCAGTGATGAGGGCAGGTGCTCAGTGATGAGGCGCAGGTGCTCAGTGATGAGGAGCAGGTGCTCAGTGATGAGGTGCAGGTGCTCGGAGAGGAGATTTCCAGGATATCCGAGTCGTTCTCTGGCAGAGTGGATATCCTTGAGAGTAACCTCTTTGAGCTGCAGCAGCAAAAAAGGAGCAGTTGTCCACTGACGTGAAGCAGCTGAAGACGGGGAACACTTCCCTTCGCTCCCAGCTGGCGGCAAACAAAGAAGGAGAACCAGGAGTTACGGGTGGTGCAGAATGATATAGAGCAGCATGGCCGCCTTTGGAATGTGCGGGTGCCTGGAATCAGGGAGGGGCAGCGACCGGCAGAGGAGTCTGTGACTGCCTGCATACAGAAGTGTGGAGAAGTGTTCAGTCCGAAGGTGGGAGTGGCAGTACGACCGGAGGACATCGAAACTGCTCATCGTACAGGGAAGCCCGGAGGAGCGACCGGGGACGCCTCAGGGAACAGACCCAGAGCAGTCATTGTTCGCTTCCTCTCAAGACAAAAGAAATCGGAAGTGTTACAAAAGAGACGAAAACTGAAACAGACTGGAATATCGATCAGTGAGGATTTGACCATGGCGAACTTGAAACTGTTGAAGCAGGTGGCTAACCACTCGGCGACGATGTCCGTGTGGTCCCCAACGGAAAAGCGATTGCGAACTTCTAAACGGTTCCACGGTGCGGCTGAGCATCGACACCAGTCTAAGTGAACAGTTGCGTTCGGAAATGGAACACTGAAAGATCCATACGCGCCGATGTGTTGGGATTGGCACACGTACGCACACACACACACACACACACACACACACACGCAGTGCAGGATTTTGTTCTATGCCCTCTCCATACCTTTTCTGTTCGTGAACGTTGCTACATCCAGTAGTCTGGGTGTGTGTGTGTGTGTGTGTGTGTGTGTGTGTGTGATTTGCGTAGTGCTGGATTTGGTGAAAATCTTGTGTTTTTACAAATGTGTGGGAAGTCTCCAAACCTTTCGGGTCGGAGAAAAATATTCACTTTATGAAAACACACTACTTTTCCATTGAAAACAGGGTAAACTTTTGTTTGTTTCAACTTGACTTGTCTGTTCATCCCTGGGACATCTCAACAGATCCCAGTGCGCGCGCGCGCGCGCGCGCGCGTGCGCGCGCGTGCACACACACACACACACACACACACACACACACACACACACACACACACACACACACACACACACCACAGCATCTGTCTGTCTTTCAGTGTAGGGATGAAAACTACCTTCTCAAACACTACACCATGAATACGAAGTCCAAATGGAGGGGTGTGTGTTGTTGTTGTTGTTCTTCAAGTAACGTCTTTTCACTAAATGTGATATTAGAAAGGTGTGTGTGTGTGTGTGGTGTGTGTGTGTGTGTGTGTGTGTGTGTGTGTGTGTGTGTGTGTGTGTGTGTGTGGATGTGTGTGTGTGTGTTTGAGTGTGTCGTGCTGCGTGCGTGCGTGAGTGCGCGCGCGCGCGCGCGCGCGCGCGCGTGTGTGTGTGTGTGTGTGAGGAGAAACTCTAAGTAAGAATTAAACTTAAAAAAAAAAAAAAAAAAAAAAAATCAGAAAAATGAAAAAGACATCAAAAGTAAAAACAAAAGGGTGTGTGTGTGTGTGTGTGTGTGTGTGGGGCGCGCGCGCGCGCCCGCGCGGGGCGTGCTTGCATGGGTGGTGGTGTGTGGCGGGGGGGGTGGGGGGGGGGTGGGGGGGGGGGGTGGTGGTGAACGGATCAGAAAGGCGGAAGGAAAGTGACAACAGAAGGAAGAAACATCAAGTAAGGGTAAGTACAAAAAGAGTGTGGTAAAGGATTTATCACACGCAAAATGTTCTGAGGATGGGCGTTGTTCAGAAGTTGCATCTCCACCACATCACCTCATTGTTCTGAAGTCACTGATATGTTTGTTACACTTCTTCTCCGCTTTAATAAAAAAAAAAAGGGGGGGGGGGGGGGGGGGGGGGGGAGGGAGTAAGCTGTTAGTTTGAAAACACAGAGTGTGTAGCCGCTTTTCAGTATGCACGTTATTCGCCAGCATTTGACCTGTGCTACGGACATCGCACACGTTATTGCCCAGTCAGAGTTGGGCAGTGTGTGTAGGCCTGTGTGTGTGTGTGTGTGTGTGTGTGTTTTCAGAAGTATTGTTAGTGGAGTGTCTTCCTTTTGAAGCCATCTCCTGC
>JADBJO010009905.1:60000-62500 GCA_016801955.1 Conus betulinus
AGACAAATTGTTTCCCCTGAATAAACGCACACTGTCCCATGTCAAACGAGACACATTGTTTCCCCTGAATAAACGCACACTGTCCATGTGAAACGAGACACATTGTTTCCCCTGAATAAATGTACACTGTCCCATGTAAATCGAGACAAATTGTTTCCCCTGAATAAACGCACATTGTCCCATGTCAAACGAGACAGATTGTTTGTCCTGAATAAATGTACACAGTCCTATTTGAAACGAGACACATCGTTTCCCCTGAATAAATGTACACTGTCCCGGATAGAATGAGGCACATTTGTTTTTTTCCTGAATAATCCTACACCGTCCCATGTAAAACGAGACATATTGTTTCCCCTGAAACACTGTCCCATGTAAAATGAGACACATTGTTTCCCCTGAATAAATGTACATTGTTCCTCGTAAATCAAGATACATTGTTTCTCCTGAATAAACGTACGCTGTCCCATATAAAACGAAATTGTTTCCTCTGCATAAATGTACACTGTCCCATGTAAAATGAGACACACTGTTTCCTCTGAATAAACGTACACTGTCCCATGTAAAGCGATACACATTGTTTCCCCTGAATAAAAGTACACCGTCCCATGTAAAACGAGACAAGACAGACAGTTGCATTCAAATCATCCGATCTGTCTGCCCCATCCTATCACAAGGTGTTACAGTCTCTCACTACAATGACACATGACAGTCGAAGTGGCACGGCTTAAACAAACTAACGTCGTTTACCACGTTTCTCATAAGACCTCCCATCTGAAAACAAGCAGATTTTATCCTCGGGGGGGGGGGGGGGGGGGGGGGGGGGGGGGGGGGGGGACTAATGACAGCCCTGGTCATTAAGCCCTGAAGAATTTTTTTTTCCTCAGAGCTTCAATTTGACTTGAAGAGTCTTGTAATTGTTCTTCGTATTTTTGCTTATCAACTTTGCAGTATTTTCTTCTTTTCTTTTGTATATCACTTAGGTCTTATCCCTCTCCTAGAATTACACGCTACTTAGAAAGTCGAAAATGCCATCTACTTTCAACTTAATGAAAAGCAAAGTGACAAGAACAGAGCAACGGGCCTCAGAACACAAATCAGTGAAGTCAACCATATCGTTGCGTGTTTGGTTGGACAGACACACACAAAAATTATGTTGCATCATAATCAGCAACACTGAAAATATGTTTTCTAGAAGTCGATCCCATGTGTCTGTTTACGGTAAAGGAATCCGCAGTTTTTTTTTAATAAAAAGCAAAAAAGCCGATTGTATTATTGCCATCATCATCCAAAAAACGTCACTGTGTAATACATCTTCCATGCCATCATCAGAGTCGTCTATATCGGCTTCAGAAAAAAAACTGTAAGTGCATCCTTAAGATCACCAAATATGTAGAATGAGCTGACCTTAAAAATGATTGCCCTGTATCATTTGGGAAACTGGAATATGAATTTCTGCCAAAACAGTTCGAAAAAAAAATCCTGTGTAAAGAGTACGTCCAAAGAGTACTTCTCAAACAGACGGTTTGTTGTTTATCTCTGTATACAGACCATGGAAGCTAAAAGTAAAACCCACAGACTGATAATTACTTATCATCGCAATGTCATATTTTTCTCTCTCTGTCGAAAAGTCAAAAAATACATCGAAGTGAAAGAAAATAACTCAAACTACACAACATGAGAGCTTCTGACTCCCTGCTGTTCGGGAACAAAATTTAGTAAATCCTCGGATGATCATTCTGTCAATACAACTATTCTTATTACCTGATAAAGCGACATCTTTTCATGACAGCTGATCCGAATTAATGTTATGGAATGTAAAAGGATATTTATAGAGCGCTTTACCTCGCTAGAGCCCAAAGCACATATTACAGAAAAAACATGATAAAATACTAATTCTAATTCAAAGCACACTCACTCACTCACACATACACACACACACACACACACACACACACACACACACACACACCACACACGCACGCACGCACGCACGCGCACGCACGCACGCACGCAGTCAGACACACACGCGCGCGTTAACACCAGTAAACACGCGCACAGAGATAAGTGGATATCGTTAATCAGTTCGAAGGAAAAGATGTGTCTTTAGGGAGGTTTGAAAATTATCTAAAGAGTCCGTGTTACGCAGAGAAGAAGGGAGACCATTCCACAGAGCAGGTGCCTGGTAAGACCAAAATGTTTATTTCCACTGTCACAGATGTTAAACACAAAACATGAGAGTGCACCACGTTACTGCGTGAACATTTGATTGCATGTGATACGCTACATTAGCACGCTCAGCCTTTAAATCTTCTCATCTAAAAATCTGATTTCATTTTCAGCTACATTGTCCTCCATCCGTAGTCTTACAAGAATAACAACACTACTCTATGAAAAAAGACAGCCCTTGTCTTTGCTAACAATGACGTCCTCTCCTAATTCCTGTGCACTGTTATCATTTTTTTAAAACAAATTTCCAAAAATTGTCTCCTTTCATAAACTC
>JADBJO010009905.1:72500-78261 GCA_016801955.1 Conus betulinus
GAAAGGTTGTGTGCTGTTGATTTCTTTCTTTCTTTTCTTTCTTCTCTTTTTTTTTTCTTTTTTTTTTTTTTTTTTTAATGAATACTGGGTTTCTGTACATAATTTTTAACAAAAGATTTTACACAACGGAGGGTAAATTATTAGGTCAAACATTTCATAAAACGCTTTGTTTTGAATTCTGTGTATACTAGGGAATAGTCCATTGTCGTTTTAGTTTTGAATTTCTGTGCATTTAGAATAGTTCCATTGTCGTTTTAGTTTGAATTCTGTGTGTCCTAGTTACAGTCTATTGCCGTTCAGAAAAATGTGCCGATGCATTCAACTTCATGTCAATCAAGTTACTTGTTGTTATAAGCTGCTAAAAACTTAAAAATACTGGTTTGTAAGTCTAAAGACGTTTGAAGGTTCATTTGCGAAACCCCCCCACACACAAACACACAAACACACCACAAACACACACTCAAAAAAAAAAAAAAGTAAACAAAAAAAATTTCCAGAACAGATGAGTTTTACAACCATGATCATTGCATTACATGCTTTTACAACCAAAACGGATCACCCTCTTTCCTTTTTTTTTTTTTCCTTTTTTTTTTTTTCAAACATGAACAATGATAGTTCAAGTCCATCTGCGACTGGGTCTATAATGATACAAAACTTTTTCCTAGTTATGAGTTGTAAACCTGGTTTTCTTATTCATGTGACTTTACAAAAGCGGGAGAGTACTGTTTGGATCTGGTATAACAAAAGTCTACATTAATTACTTTTTTCCGGCTGTGTTTCTGTGCTAAGCCCGTCTTTCATGCGGTATTCCACACAATCGATAACAATTTGGCGGAAGTTTCACGGAATAATTAACCTCCACATGAGAGGGGGAAAACAACAGCACAGCTTGGACCAAATGAAAAAGGTGTAAAAAAAAGCAGATCTATACGGGCGGGGGGGTGGAAAGCTCTCTTTTCGGAACAGGATTTCAAACAATTTAATGGGGAAGCTCAGGATATTCTAGCAGTTGAATTTTGGAGTTCATTTTCAGTTCTGTGTTTGGTGACCAACACTCCCAGGGTCTTCAAAACAGGCGAGGTTCCATGTAAAGTTGTGGAGACAAGTTACGATCCATTCTTTTGAATTCTGTTTTCCTTATAGCGGATACTTGTGTGTGTGTGGTGTGTGGGGTGTGTGTGGTGTGTGTGTCTGTGTGTGTGTGTGTGTGGGGGTGTGAGGAGAGAGAGAGAGAGAGACGAGGAGGATGAGATAGAGAGAGAGTGGAGAGCGAGAGAGGAGAGAGCGAGAGTGCATGCGTGCGTGAGTGCGTTCGTATGTGTGTTGTAGAGTGTTTTGGTGTGTGTGTGTGTGTGTGGGGGTGTGTGTGTGCGTGAGTGCGTGCGTGAGTGCGTGCAGTGCGTGGCGTGCGTGCGCGCGTGCGTGTGTGTGTGTGGTGTGTGTGGTGTTTGGTGTGTGGTGGTGTGTGTGGTGTGAGGTGGTGTGTCTGTGTGTGTGTGTGGGGGTGTGTGTGCCGTAGAGCGCCGCGCGCGCGCGTGTGGGTGTGATGTTCAAGGGGTATGTCAGTTTTCTGCCAAACTTATCAGTTAGTGAATTGATTTTTCAAAGCAAAATGCGTAGTTTCATCAAGTCAATATCGTCTGCAAAAAATTCAGAACATGCTCAACATCATTAACATGGATTCCTTTTATATCTTTATCCTCTCTAGTCATCGTAGCCCATAATATCCACGATACAAAATAAGAACCAATTATGGCTATATGAGAGCGCTCTGCCTGCAGCAAACCAGTCTGTACCAATGAACCATGAAACCACAACTGTAGATTGATATTTTGATAACAAGTTTCAGTCTATTGATGTATGCCGGTACCAAAAATATTATGCTGCTACGATTTTGAACGTAAGATGCAGGTGAACAGGATCTAATGCATATTCAAAACCTAACATGAAGTATGAAAAATCACTTCTGCTTTCAAACCCACGATAGGCATGGTGCACAGAAGTTACAAGATTAACAGTGAACACGCCGTTGCGCGCGCATTGTTGTGTGTGTGTGTGGGTGTGTGTGTGTGTGTGTGTGTGTGTGTGTGTGTGTGTGTGTGCGCGAGTGATGGATCAGAAGACAAATACAGGATGAGTAAGTCAATCTCTGCAGAAAGTTCGCACTCTTACTTGGTACCTCTCACAGTGTAGATAAGAATAACCGTCGTTCTTATACGCAGCAATGGATCGAGGGAAGCAGTCTCCGAGCTTCGCTGATCGGGTCTAGCATGGGACGAAAATTGATTCAGACAGGCGAAACAAACGGTTTGTGTTCAGAACAGGATTCGATGGTCCCGTATGCCGCCAGGATAATAGCCTTAGAAAATTATGTGTTACTCGTCCTGTGCGTGCGTGCGTGCGTGCGTGCGTGCGTGCGTGCGTGCGTGCGTGGCGTGTGTGTGTGTGTGTGTGTGTGCGTGTTGTGGTGCGTGCCTGTGTGCGTGCAGTGCAGGCGTGTGTTGGTGTGGTGTGTGTGTGTGTGGGTGTGTGTGTGTGTGTGGTGTGTGTGGTGTGTGTGTGGCATGGTATGTGTGTGGTGTGGGTGTGTGTGTGTGTGGGTGTGTTGTGTGTGTGTGTGTTCATACCTCCTCCATCCCACTCCCTCCATTTCCTCGCGATTTTTTCCCCATTCCCCTGTACCCTTTCACCACCCCAACCCCACAATCAACCCCACCTCGAACCCCCCCCCGCCCCCGCACCCCCATCCCCCACAAATACCCATTGTTACCTTTTCCCCCGCTGTACTTCTTTCGGCCATGCATTGTTATAATGAAGGGTGGATTTTCTCAGCCTTTGCCACTTGTTTTATTCCGCTGCTGTTTTTGTTCATCAAAACTCATTAATGTGTGATTGCTCATTGGTTTCTCTTCTTGTTGACGTGTGCATGTGTGACACCGGGGTATATAGACAAGCTTGGGGCTTCCTTATTTTCAGAAAAAGTTTCCTGTGTTGTTCTGTACGCCCGTATCAGCACAAGTCTGTGAACGGGTAGCTCTTTGTGAAGGGTAGCTCTGTGAAACGGTAGCTCTGTGAACGGGTAGCCTCATGCAAGCAGCATTTTTAAAGAAATTGAAGCGGACCATAACAGAGGCAAAAACTGTGAATTTTCCATGTTTTAATGTTCGATTGTTTATATATCCCCGTCTTTGATAAGATTTTTACTTTGGTAATACCCGTAACGAAGTTACTCTGTGGTTTTTATTCTTTCTATTCATCTACGCGGTCTAAGGCAATATCAAAGATCAAAACGCTAGGTGAATCTTGATTAAATGTTAATTTTCCACGTTCATTTTGTCCTTCTACTGTTGTTGCTAACTGTGCGTTTTCGTTTCAATGAACTTACTGACGGCTAACAGATTATAGCTCTTATTATCTGATTATGGCCCATCCAAGTCATGCTGTTATTTCCGGTCCCGTACTATAGGTAATTTTAACCTCGGCTGAGATGAATCCTTTTTTTTCACTTAAAGATATTCCAGAAGGGTTTCAAGTGAAATTTGGTGTATTGTTGGATTTTGTTTGTCCATTGTTTGCTAGTTACGATTTCAAGAACACTTTCTAGGTCTTGCTGCCTATACCCAGTAGGTGGTTCTGGGATTTGTGTCTGCTACTCAGTAGATGTTTGGTCTTTGCTGTCTATACTCAGTAGGGGTCCTGGTCTTTGCTGTCTATACTTCAGTATGTGTCCCTGGTCTTTGCTTGTCTATTACTCAGTAGCGTTGTCATTGGTCTTTGCTGTCTATACATCAGTAGGTTGGGTCCTGTCTTTTGATGTCTATACTCAGCAGTGTAGTCATGGTATTGCTGTCTATATCAGTAGGTATCCGGGTCCTTGGCTGTCCCATAACCTCGTAGGTGGTCCTGGTCTTTGCTGTCTAGTATCAAGTAGGTTGTTAGGTCTTTGCGTCTGTACTCAGGAAGAGGTATGGTTCCTTTGCTGTCCATAATCAGTAGGGTTCTGGCTATTTGCTGTCTGTACGTAGATAGGTGTCTTGGTATTTGCTCGTCCATACTCAATAGTTTGTTCTGGTCTGTGTGTCCATAATCAGTAGGTGTTACGGTCTTTGTTGTCTGTACTCAGTTAGGGTATTTGAAATCTGAAACAGGTTTTTTTTTTATGAAAGATGAAGTTGACGTTAAAACCCTTTTTAAAAGCTTTACTTGCGTGCTCATTTAATGTAACGCCCCTCTTAATTGGGGTGTAATTTTAGATTTCAAAACGAATCTTGATTGCGTTGAAACATTTTCACATAATACACAGTCAAATCTTTCCAGATTCACGCAAATCTCTTTTTGCATCACTCATTTCGAACTAACCTAAAGAGTACCCCCTCCCCTCCCCTGTGCAATGATAGTAAGATCGAAAGGCTATATATGAAAATGTTCTATAAACGTCACTCTGAGTTTGTCCTTTTTTCTGTTGCTGCTGTAAGCATGTGTCCATGTCGGGGCAGAGAGGTGGGTATAGTCCCTCATTTGCTCTAAAACGTTCTTTACCACTTGCATCAATGTAACTGAGAAACGGTTAACTTTTCAACACCCCGCCCCCCCCCCCAAAATAAATTTATCATACGTCTTTTTTGGTGCTTTAGAGTGTAATAGATCACGAAAAATCATGTGATCGTCAAAAATCTTGGGACGCACTTCCCTTCTGGCTTAATTTGAAGGGTACCCATCTTAGGTGCCGCGGCTGTCTTTTCGTTCGGTCAAAAACGTTTCCATAAACTTTGGTTATCCACCTGTGTCTTGTTTATTTGAGCTACCGAGAATTTATTTTAATGTTTTTGCTGAAAGTAATGCCTTCTGCACGATACGCATGAATCAGAACGAAATGTATGCAATAAGGTGACCGCAGTGAAGCGAAGTGTGTACCACCGTCTGCCATGTTGCGAACGGTGAATTTGCCAAAGTGTTTGCAATAAACCGTCGCTCTCGAAAATCTGTGCAACAACATTATTAGAATATGACAAAATTTATCAGTGCAGGGGTGGGGGTGGAGGGGTGGGGGGTGGGGTGGGGGGTTGAAAGGTGGGCCGTTTGTCGTGACCGAGTAATGCAATGTCCAAGGGTGCTCCAAGCAACAGTGTTTTGACGTTACGCGCATGTGGACTTTTGCACTATGGAAGCTAACGGTGCGTGTGTTGTTTAAGGCTTAGTGTAGTACGATGCACCTATCCCTGCCTCCGTAAACCCTCACCAAGTGTGAACAGACTTCTAGATTAAAGAACTCACCAACTCAATCCTTAAACCCTCAACCAAAGTGTGAACAGACTCTGAATTAAAAGAAAACTCAATCGTTCCAATCACTCAACTCCTAAACCTCACCAACCTGTGAACAGCACTCTGAGTAAAAGAAATCAATCAGTTCACTCACGCACTCCTTAACCCTCACGCAAATGTTGAAACAGGACTATGAATTAAAGAACTCACTCGTCCACTCACTCCCTTAATCCTCCCTAGCCTATCGGCGGTGGATGAACAGTCTTGGTTTTTACGTCATCAAATAATTGACGTCACTGCGGTCTAGCTACATGAGAACGTTCAGTGTATATTTCATTTCGAGCACTTATCCTTTCTTCTGTCCATACTGCTATGCCATAGTTATGAGTGAATGAAAGAGCGCAACCAAAGCTTGATGGTTGCACTAGTCCCGTTTATTTACTGGCTTACAAGGCGTCACCAAAATCTTTGGTCCGCC
Source organism: Conus betulinus (assembly GCA_016801955.1). NCBI lineage: Eukaryota > Metazoa > Mollusca > Gastropoda > Neogastropoda > Conidae > Conus > Conus betulinus. The sequence goes on from JADBJO010009905.1 coordinate 78,241, forward strand.
CGGCATGGACCTTTCGTTTTC
>JADBJO010009906.1:7500-10000 GCA_016801955.1 Conus betulinus
GAGAATTTTAAGTAGTCTCACGAGTAGCCTCTTCCCCTACAAAGATGCCCCTGTAGAGAAAAAAAGGGGTCTACAAGAAAGTCATGAGGAAAAGACCAAAAGCAAGACAACAAAAGTATCAATGTGTGCGTTCGAATGCGCGCCTGTGTGTCTGTTATGTGTGCTTGTGTGTGCGCGCGCGCGTGCGTGCGTGCGTGCGTGTGGTGTGTGCGTGTGTGTGGTGTGTGTGTGTGTGTGTGTGTGTGTGTGTGTGTGTGTTTCTTTCTTTCTTTCTTTGCTCGCTTGTTATCCCATCTCTGCATCACCTCAGCGGCATTGCAGGGCTAACCATTTCGTCACTGCGACTTCTTTTTTTTTTTTTTTTTTTCTTTTAACGTTCTTTTTTCGCCTAGCGCTGCTTTGGCTGGTCAGTCACTACTTTTTGATCCTACCATACAATGCACTGCTTTTCCTTTGTTCTCAATACGGCTTTCTTCTGTCAGCTACTAATTCTCTTCCCATCCAAAGCGCTTTTTTTTTTTTTTTTTTTTTTTTACTACATACACACACTTTTTTGTTCCAAACACTTCATCTGTAGACACCTGCGATATTGGCCAGGAAAGTTTAGCAACAGTTTCCCATAATAAACCTGTTTCTGGCTAGGAGCCCGTCGGAGCTGACAAATCCCACAAATCAACTCAACACAAATTAAACATCCCACAAATTAATATTAGATTTGTGTTCGTTCATTTCTCCAGTTGTTGTTGCTGTGTAGATGTGTCAAGTACACGGTATATAGGCAAGCTTGGAATATCATTTATTTATTTATTTTTTTTTTTTTTTTTTGGGGGGGGGGGGGGTGGGGGTGGTGTTGGGGAGGATGTCTCCTTGCTTGTTCTGGGTGCTTTGCGTTGTCATTTCAACTAGGCGATTGAGTGTTGTAAGCAGCATTGGTTTAGGGGATATGGGTATGTATAATTTAATTCATCGTGGCACATTTTTTAGACATAAAAGTTGGCGCACCGAAAAAAAAAAAAAAAAAAAAAAGCCGTGGACAAACGAAATTAGGAAAGAGAGGTGTTTAGTTACCGCCAAGAACACAGACAAACAGAGTACAGGACTAGACACAATGCGTTTCGACCTCTTGGGTCTTCTTCAGGTGAAAAACAAAATAACATTTAGGACAGCGACAAGAACATATGAGAAGCACTTAGCTGCGCTTCTCCTGCTACTGGGAAGGAGAAGTGGCTTTCAGCGTTCACAAGTACACGTGGAATTTGTCTGTGTCCTTGGCAGTAACTAACCATCTCTCTTTCCAAATTTGGCTTCATTTTCCGCCCTCAGTCACACCGTTTAGAAACTCTACGTGGGGCAAACGAATCGCAAGACAAAACACGACGCGTTTCGACCTCTTAGGTCTTCTTCAGGCAAGAAATTAAACAATCAGGACAACGAAAACGAACAAGCAATCACTTGTCTTCATCCCACTTATTCTGGCGGTGCGCTAACATTAACATTTAAAATTGGTTTAGATTTCCCGCTGCATTCGCCTCACTTTGCAACTAGATTATTGTGGCAGTAAGAGTTACCCTACTTGTTTGTTATCCACTGGTGACCAATGGTCGAGGGGTTTCAAGGCTGGGTATGGCTGCCGATGAAACGATTGATCTCATGACGGTCACAATTCATCTCACGTCAGGTCTGTCATCTCTTTGATGATCAGATTCAAATTCAAAAGCTTTCGAGTCAAATTTTTTTTTTTTTTTGTTTTCCACACACATAAACTTCCGTTAGAAAAACAGAAACAAAACAAAACAAAAACAAAAACGCACACACACTCTGTCTCTGTCTGTCTATCTGTCTGTCTGTCTGTCTGTCTGTCTGTCTGTCTCTTTCTCTCTCTCTCTCTGTCTCTCTGTTTGTCTCTCTCTCTCTGTCTCTCTCTCTCACACACTGATACACATTCTCTCTCTCTCTCTCTCTCTCTCTCTCTCTCTCTCCCCCCACCCCCCTCTCTCTCTCTCTCTCACACACACACGCATTCTCTCTGTCTGTCTGTCTGTCTTGTCTGTCTGTCTGTCTGTCTGTCTCTACCTCTTGCACACACACATACACACACTCATTCACACACACACACACTCACTCACACACACACACACACACACACACACACACACACACACACACACACACACACACACACACACACACACACACACACACACACACACACACACACACACACACACACACACACACACACACACAACACACACACACACACACACACACACACACACACACACACACACACAACACACAACACACACACACACACACACACACACACACACACACACACACACACACACACACACACACACACACACACACACTCACCCCCCACCCCCCACACAAAATATATCTCCCCTACATCTATCTAATCTGACACACGACACATTAATAAACTCCAGTCTGAAGAAAGCCAGTTCATTTCAAGCGTACCAACCCCTTTTCTCCC
>JADBJO010009906.1:15000-20000 GCA_016801955.1 Conus betulinus
GCAGAAAGGTCGTTGCTGAAATGATCTTGATTTTTCATTGGTTGGCAGATGGACATATGTGATCCTGAAGCAGGTGGTGGTATACTGTCCCCTCTACTTGATGCTGTCTGCCATGCAGCTGCTGACTGATTTTTTTTACAAGCAAAGGCGTGAGTCCCTCTGACTTCTGGCAATGTTCTGGGGGAGGGGGGGGGGGTATTTTCATTTCCATAGCCTTTCTTCTTCATTAAATGTCAAGAAACCTATCTTGTCCAGCACTGACAGGCAGCCCCAGACATTCAAACCGTTTAAATACCGCTACCTTCGGGCCATTATTCCATTCAGTATGTAGCTACTTGGCTCTGTGTTTCTTTGTTCAAGTCGAAGAGTTTGGTGTGTATGTACTTTGGAAGAGAAAGGGAGAGCCTGGCAGCCCGGAACATCTCCCAGGCAAAGACTTTTGACCACTTTATATTTCCTCACTTGATGCGTTACTCCCTCCTTGCGTTACTCCCTCCTTGCCTCCCTCACTCCCTCTCTCCCTTCTTACAGCTGATCTCCCATCTTCAGCCTTTCACTGCCTCTCACCTCATGATTGCCTGTCTCTCATGGACATGGTTGGACGAGGGGAAGGGGGGTGGGGTGGAAAATGAATTATCCGCTAAATACAAATAATCAGAGATGGTGTGGTGAGCAATGAATGTTTCTGTCAAAATCCTGGTGTCAATGCTGCTTACAGAGAGACTGCGTGCATGAGAGAGAGTGAGAGTGAGAGAGAGAGAGAGGTGTGGGGTGGGTTAATATTTAGGGAGTGGGGGTGGAGAGGGAGGTGGAGAGGGGCAGACAGCTGGGGGAAGAAGAAGGTTAAGATTCCATGGGAAGGAGAAGGGGGGGGGGGGGGATAATGAGGGGGGAGAGGTAGTAGTGTGGAGAAGGGGAATGCGTGGATGATGAAAACTGTGACTTGTTCATATGCTGAAATCACCAGTGACCCTCTTTTCTTCTTCTTTTCCTACAGAGCGGATGGACAAGTCCTTTCACTGAGGGGCAGTCTGGCAGTAGGTTCAGCGTGGACTTCAATTCACTTCATCCTGCACACCAGCTGCCTGCCCTGCATAGGCTACTTCAATTCACTTCATCCTGCACACCAGCTGCTGCCCTGCACAGGCTACTTCAATTCACTTCATCCTGCACACCAGCTGCCTGCCCTGCACAGGCTACTTCAATTCACTTCATCCTGCACACCAGCTGCCTGCCCTGCGCAGGCTACTTCAGTTCACTTCATCCTGCACACCACCTGCCTGCTCTGTGCAGGCTACTCTGAGGTTAGTTCAGTTTTCAGCGCGAAAGTGTTCTTTTTCAGGAAAGTGGGAAATGTTGTTGTGGCTGTGGCTGTTGTTGTTGTTGTCATTCATGGTGGGGATGGTGGTGTGTGTGTTTTCTTCTTCTTTCTTCTTCTTTCTTGCTTCTTCTTCTCTTCTTCATCTTCTTTCTCTTCTTCTTCTCTCCTCTTCTTCTTCTTTTTCTCCTTCTTCTCCTCCTCCTCCTCCTCCTCCTCCTCCTCCTCCTCCTCCTTCTTCTTCTTTCTTCAAGTTAAAATTTTTCTGCTGAAAATAATGTCAGGCACTATGTAGAGGATATGGAGTGTGTTTGTGAATGTGTTAAATTGTGTGCTTGATAGGAAGACGTAAGATAAGCGTTGATCTATATGTGTATGGCTGTGTGTGTACACAGAAATGTGTAGTGAGACTATTTTAGTTCGTGGGTGCGTGTGTGCGCGCGCATTTCTGTGCGTGCATGCGCGTGTGCACGTGTCTGTTGACGCGTGCATGTTTCTTTACGAGTGCTGAAGTATGTGAGTACACTTCAAAGCATGATCCACAGCAGAAGGGTAATACTTGTCAGAAAGGCCTAGCAAGTCAAAAACTAACATTAACGGATAGAGTGTCAAAGACAGGTACCCACTGCTCTGCCAAACAAGCATTCACAATCTGAGCAAGGAAACAGGTCATTTGACATACTGGAGACAAATTATGGAGTGGATCCATCAGATAAACTATAAAGGCCACACTTGCGAAATTTTTCCTTTGCTGTTGGACAATGGAGTAGTAATAGTGACTTAAACTGAATGTTTCTCCGCTTATTCATCTGATATCTTTTTAAATGACTTTTGTACGGTGAGACTTTTAAACGAATTTGGGTGCAGTAAAATTCTGGTCTCTCTGGTCAGAGAAGTCAGATAAGTATTTGACAAAGTTTTCGGATTAATTTCGGAACTGAATGGAATACAGCTGTGATCATGCTGAAAATCTGAGTTCATTAAGAGGTTTCTGAATCTCTCTTCTGACACCTTGTTTACAGTAGTACGGCATTCTGTTCAGCTAAAAGGAATGTTAAGTGGAACCGAACCTTCCACATCTCAGGCTGCTCTTCTTTTGCAATCTGATTGACTCTGAAATTCTACACTGCGCGGCAGTAAACAAAAACTGACTGTAATGTTTTTTTTTTCTGGCAGAATATGTACAGTATGATTATCTCTGTTATCATCTCCCACCGGACTTTTGAATTTGGACACCAAATAGCTTCAAGGGCTGGTTTAGAAGACTCTTCACATCATTGTCATATCCAGTGACACACAACCAGGGAGAACTTACTGGGCCATAGTGAAAGTCGTAGTTCTCGGGCACGTGGATCAGCACGACGATGTCGCCCTCTCTGTACATGTGCTCGCAGTACCCTGCAACAACAACAACAACAGCAACAACAGCATGTCACTAACTGACTGAAACCAGTCTTCTGTGAGATAATCTGTTGATCATAGTGACACCGCTACATACACAAATACAGTGTATACAAGATGAGCAGCTCTTGCCCTTGAGGTCAGGACAACCTGGAAGAACTATCTGTCGTGTGTCCTGCTCACTCCACACCACACACACACAAGCACGCGCGCTCACACACACACACACACACACACACACACACACACACACACACACACACACACACACACACACACACACACACACACAGATATGGATGGATGGACACATACACACAGAGATAGATTTTTAGCTAGCTAGCTAGATATCAGGTAGGGGTGGGAGAGAGAACGAGCGAGCGAGCAAGAGAGAGAGAGAGAGAGGGAGGGGTAGGGAGAGAGAGAGAGAGAAGGAGAGAGAGAGAGAGAGAGAGAGAGGAGAGAGAGAGAGAGAGAGAGAGAGAGAGATGGAGAGAGAGAGAGAGAGAGAGAAATGACGAGCGCGAGCGAGCGCGAGAGAGAGAGAGAGAGAGAAGAGAGAGAGACTGACGAGAGAGAGAGAGAGAGAGAGAGAGAGATGAGCCAAGCATGTTCAAACCAAGGGACATCACCTAGTGAGTGGTCTGTCCACTCGATGTGGATGATACACTGTCACAGTTGTCTCCCTGAACAAGATTCCCGACATCCCCTAAAAACAGCAGTCCTCATTGCTATCACGAAGACCATCAATGCCACAGTATAAAAGCTGCAGAAAACCGCATGTTTTTGCAAATTATGTACGTCATAAGATGATTTCATTTGACTTCTCTCTAGGAGGGCGTGGGGAGGGGGGGGGGGGGGGGGGGGGGGGGGAGGGGGGGGGGGGGGGGGGGGGGGGGGGAAGAGATCGATGACTTTCAATACGAATCGTTATATCACAATAGATTGTGAAATGGTGGGCAGCAATATTTGAGCAAAGGATCAGCTGTTGTTAGTATGGACATTGATTAGACCAACGGAACCAATGGCCTCGTATTCTTTATTCTAGCGAATGAACTAACAGCACAGTACCTCCACCTTTAATTTAGAAAAAAAAAAGTAAAATGAAAAGAAAAGAAACAAAACAAAAAAAAGATGTGTGTTGTGTGTGTGGTGGGGGGGGGGTGTGGGGGTGGGGGTGGTGTGGGGGGGGGGGGGGGGGGGGGGGGGGGGGGGGGGGGGGGGGGGGGGGGGGGGGGGGGGGGGGGGGGGGGGGGGGGAAGAAAGAAAGAAGAAAAGGAAGGGGGGAAAAGCCAGAATCTTCAGATCATGCAGTCATTGAAACGCGTTTGATCATATCGAGTCTGGAACGATGAATAGGTACAGTCATCGATTCTGTTTTTCTTCTTCTTCTTCTTCTTCTTCTTCTTCTTCTTCTGCTCCTCCTCCTCCTGTTTCTCCTCCTCCTCCTCCTCCTCCTCTTCCTCCTCCTTCTTCTTTTTCTTCTCTCTTCTTTCTTCTTCTTCTTCTTTCTTTCTTCTTTTCTTCTTTCTTTCTTTTTCTTTCTTTCTTTCTTCTCCATCAGCAGAATAGTCCAAAGAGGCTGGGAAGACCTGAAGCCACGGGCGACAAACAGGCAGATTCAGCTGGTGATCTGACGAGGTCTCCAGGTCTGCCTCTATCACTTGACACCACCCTTCAGGTTGGGGCATCCCTCTTCCATCTGCCTTTCTATGATAAACTGATCCACAACCGATCTTCTACATGATCTCTCTCTCTCTCTCTCTCCCTCCGTCCCCCCCCCTCCTTTCTCTCTCTCTCTCTCTCTCTGCTTCACCGAAAACACGTCGACGACCAACATTGTAATACTATATACAGAGAAGTTGAGTTGAAGAAAGGAAGGAAGGCAGTAGAAGGAAAGGAATGAAGAAAAACGCAAAATTAAGAAAGTCCAAGAAGTGGAGAGAGAGAGAGAGAGCGAGGATCGAGAGAGAGAGAGAGAGAGAGGGAGAGGGGAGAGAGGGAGAGAGAGAGTGGGGAGTGCGCGGGGAAGGTAGAAAGGGGAGAGGGGGGAAGGGAGGATTATGGAAAATTCCAGAAAACCTTATTTACCACCCTATCGTGAAGAACAGAAGAAAAATAACTCTTTTCAGTCAGGGACTATGCATATTCAGAGAGAGAGATTAGGAGAGAGAGAGGGGTGGAGAGAGAGAGAGAGAGAGAGAGAGAGGGGGGGGGGGGAAGGTAGAAAGGGGAGGAGGGGGAAGGGAGGGATTATGAAAATTCCAGAAAACCTTATTCA
>JADBJO010009906.1:25000-55000 GCA_016801955.1 Conus betulinus
ATATAATGAATAACTATAATAAGTAAGTCAGTACGTAAGTAGGCAAGTAAATAAGTATGTAAGTAGACACAAATAGATTACAAAGAAAAACAAATAAATAGATAATGAATACATAAAAAAACAAATACAAATACATGCATACATGCATACATACATACATACATACATGCATCATGCATGCATACATGCATACATACATACATACATACATACATAATCAGAGGGAAAACACCCCCAACAATTTGGAACTAACGATAGGATTAGATGCAGCGATGGGACGACCAACCATTATTCCTAGTTCCCATCTGCATGCAACTGACGGTAGAGGAACAGATGGATGAGATCTGGGAATAAAATGGCGTTCCATCCAGGAGACGTCAGGAACAGAAGGACCCGTCCTGCCTTATTTCTGGTCGTCTGTATTCATGCTTTTGTAAGGAAGGGAGTTGGGGGGGTGGGGGGGGGGGGGGGGGGGGGGGGGGGGGGGAGGGGGGAGGGGGGGGAGGGGGGGGCGGGGGCGGGAGGGGAGGGTCAGACGGGTCGATGGGAGGGAATGGCAGTGGGCACAATTCTTCACAACTGCCGGGTGCTGTCATCAGGTCGTCTATTTTTCCAGGAAACGTGCTCATGTGCTCTAGTTTTTTCACAATGTCATTTTGGCAGGCATTTCCATAACTGGCGCTCTCTCTCTTTCTCTCTCCCTATTTATCCCTGTCTCTGTCTCTCTCTCTCCTGCACGCGCGCGCGCGCGCACACACACACACCACACACAACTACGCGCGCGCACGCGCGCACACACACACACACATACACAGTGTCCATGCGCATACACCATACCACGGACACACCACTCCACAGACACACACACACCCACACACACAGACACAGACACACACCCGCGCACGCACGCACACACACACAAAAACGTGCACGCGCACGCGTGCGCGCGGGCGCGCGCGCCACACACACAGAGCACACACGAGCAGACAGATAAGGAGAGAGAGAGAGAGAGAGGAGATGGGAGAGAGAGAGAGAGAAGCAGGCAGACCGACACAAAAGAAAGACACAGACAGAGGGGAAGGGGGATGGGGTGGGTGCAGGGTATATCGGCTCAAGAGGCATCCAATGTGTCCCTTAAATGGAGCCATCATTCTTTTTTTTTTTTTAATCTGGCCGGACGTAACTGAACACTACTCCTCCCGAAGTCTCCAGGCTGTCTTCTGCCTCAGAACTGTGTTTTCAAGCAGTCCTCGTATTTCCTCTGTAGCAATGCTCCAAACTGTACGCAGAGTTGCACGAGAATTTCGCACTCAGAACCTGTCCCATGGGGTAAATAGAATGAAATAGATGAGGAGCACGTTGCGTGGAGAGTGGAGCGTAGGGGGGGTGGAGGGGAGGAGTTAGGTAACGTCTCTCTCTTTCTCCTCTGTCTCTCCCTCCCGCCCTTCCTCCTACTCCTCCTTCTCCTCTTCCTCTGGTCGCCCTCCTTCCTCCCTTCTCCTCCTCCTCCTCTCCATTCTATCCTCGCCATTGGGACGGTTTTTCTGCATTAACATCTTGGCTTTATGTCTGTCTGTCTGTCCGTCCATCATCGCGCTCTCTCTCCCTCTCTGTTTCAGTCTGTCTGTCTGGTCATGTCTGTCTTTCTGTCTGTGCTGTACTCTCTCTCTCTCCTCTCTCTCTCTCTCCTCTCATCTCTGCTCTCATCCTCTACTCCTCTCCTCTCTCGTCATCCTCTCTCGGCTCTCGATCTCTCTCTCTCTGTATGTTGCGAGAACCGCGATGGCCCTCGTTAAAATCCTAAAATTTCTTACAATACAGAGGTATAACCGAAGGTAAGGAAGCTTAATAGAGAGATGAAAGAGATATGTTGTTTTGTGTGTGGTTATGTGGCAATGAACACCCGACGAGAATCACAGATTTATTCGAAAGAAAGAACAGAATAAAGAAAGAAAGAAAGAAAGAAGGACAGAATGGGAATACATTTAAATATTGTTTTTGATACCAGAATCACAGATTTCGAAGAGAAGAGAGGAAGAAGAGAGACAGACAGACGACGACAGACAGATACAGAGATAACAGAATTAGGGAAGAGAGGAAGGGAGGCGGAGAGAGATAACGAGAGAGAGAGGAGAGAGGGAGAGAAGATAGAGAGGAGGAGAGAGAGAGCGGGTGGAGCGAAGTCAGAGTGAGGAGGGAGTTATGATTGAAGAGTTCGATGGATCACAAAAGCTCCCAAAACTTTCATTCGCCCTGGTATCATCTAGAACAGAAGGTAAAGATCCTTCTTAGACAGGCCCATACATTTTTATAAGCTGGGGCGATCCCAACAAACCACTACGCAGAATATCCTAATAATCGAAGATAGAATAATGTACTGAAATAACCCAGGAGCGGGCGTTGGGGGGGTGGGGGTTGGTGGGGGGGTCTTTTTTACGGTTAAGTAGAAAGTATGAAAACGAATGCAGAGGCGGGATTGAGAGTTATGGAGTTTGTAAGGGGAGGGAGAAAATACCTGCTTTTGCGAAATTCTACTTTACTCTCTTCCTCCGAACCTCTTTAAGCATGATTGATTTTTTTTCCTCACTATTTAAATCCTAAAACTTAGAAGTGTACTTTGGAGAGACTCCAAATAGCGTCCATGGTCTAACAGATCCTTGGATTGTCCCTTTGTTCCCGGATCCGCCCTATGAATCTGCACCAAAGCTAACGCCACTCGTCCCTTTTGTGCCTCATTTTTCAACCAGTTTAGTTACACCTCGGTTTGATTTGTTATTGTCCTATCTTGCTCCTTTTCTTCACGTTTTATCACGAGGCCTAAAGCATTTGTTTTTTCCATCAGAAAGTTTTTCAGGCGACCACTGTTTGGGACCACGTTTCTGGTGCGACTACCATTTTGACAGTCACAAATTGATTAGCGTCCTTTTCAGCTTCTTTTTTTTTTTTTCCAAGCGTCTTCATGACGGACCATTGCGTTATGAACGAATGTTGTTATTTTTGATAATTGAATTATGGGGTAAAAACGAACCGGCCCAGGTCACACCTCCCACAACACAAAGGGTAGTAAACCAAATGAGGAACTCACCACAACAGTAAACTATAACCAAGAAAAAAACCCCTAACAAAAAAAAAAACGCGCAACCGTATATGTGATGTTGTATATGTTATTACGAGGAAACAAAAACCCCACAACACCCCCCCCACGCATAAAAAACCGGTAATAAAACCAATACAAAACAGGCCCCAAACGCCCAAACTAGTAACCCACACCAATAAACGGAGGTATAAACCCGTATAAACGTACCCCCACACCACTCCCGTGTAAAACCAACACCCCAAACAACACAAAAAAAACCCAAACACGCCGAAAGACACCCCACCCCCCTCCCTCCCAGCCCACCTGCCGGGGTAAACACACGAAAAAACCAAACCCGCAACCAACCCCCCCTGCCAACGACACCCCACCCCCCCCACGGTATTGTGGTAATAAGACGACCATTGTTTGGAAAAGACTGTAACGGTAATCAGACAGTCGGGTTGGCGGCGTTTACGTCACCGGCTCAACAGGAATTTTAAACGTGAACTGCTGAGTGCCATGGCGACTATGGTCAATTTTCTCCTCTAGCGAGATCTAACCTGTTCCTACCGGTCTACTACCGGTCGGATTTAACAGGAAACTTTTGTATATCACCACCGGTTTAAGTTCCACCCCCCTTTTGACGGAATTTTTGTTGCATGTCACAAAGGCTGCATCGACATGGTTACACTGTCCTACATCGCTTTGTTCGTTTAAAAAACATAGTCTGTCATACCTTCATTTATCTCTTTACTGTTGCGTGTATTGTGTGTCCATAATTTCATTTTACTTATTCGTATTGCCTGTCATGGCGGTTAGTTTCTTGGTTGTTTACTTACGTGGTTGTCTTCCCCCAACCTATCCCCTAATTTATCATTTATTTATTTTCGTTTTTCTGTGTGTGCATATTAACCCTTATTCGTTCGGTCATATCTGTTAGCCTGGTATCCGCTGGTCTTCCCCAACCATCGACATTTCATTTTTTGTTCATACTCACTTCGGTCCGTTTTTTCATAAATAATGTAATTCATTTATCTGTTGGCTGTACCGCTTGTCCTCCTCCCATCAGCGCATCTATTGTCTGTTCGTTCACGTTAATTACATTCAGTTCATAGCTTCTTTATCTCCTGGCTGTACGGCTTCTTCTTCTCAAGTACTCTCTATTCATTTATTTGATTTTGTCCTGTTCATTTCATCTTTTTACACTTATTCGTTTTTAGTTCAGTTTCCCTTGCTCTTCTTCCTCCACTATAATTTGATTATTAATTTGTTTGTTTCATGCTTTACTTTACTCGTCAAAAATTCATTTAATGCTGCCGTTACCGCTTGTCTTTTCACCTGTCTATCTATCATTTATTATTTGTCTATTCATATTTACACCTTTTCGTGTTGTTAGTTTATTTATCTAGTTAGCTTGTAACGGTTGTCCTTCTCACCATGTATATTCTTTTGGTTTTTTCCTTCACTTAGTTCGTCAGTTCATATCCTTTTTTTTTTTTTTTTTTCCCTTGTTGGTCACGCACCACCCGCGTGTCATTCTCATCTATCTATCTATTCATTTATTTTGCCTTTGTCTGTTCCATTCACTTATTTCGTTCGTTTTCAAAAGCATCATCCTCTCTTGTTTTTGTACGGGCTTGTAATTTTTCTGGCCCCCCACACCCCCCCCCCCCCCACCTCAGCAGGTCAGCACAGCGCACGACCCCGATGCCCTTTATTAGCATGTAGAACGTGGAAGGGTGGGGACACGCCTGGGGTGGGGGGTGGGAGTGGGGGTCATCAGCATGATGGCCCCGGGTCCATGAGAGGCGACATGGGTATTCCCCTTGGTCCACTGAGGTCCAAGCGGTCGGATTTACGTGTAACAGGCTGTATGTCCAACCACACGTGGCACAACCAAGTACTGGGACCACCCATAGAGGGACATCCTACCATCGCCTAATAATCAAACGTTTTCGTTTGTCTTAGGGGCTTGTTTGTAGTGCAGGCTTGTTACCTTTGGTCGGCGACTCGGGTTTCACCACGAATGAGCCGACTTCTTTTAACATTTAACTTGAGAGTATCCACTTTGACATGCAAAGAAATAGCCAGGAATCTCAAATGTGTTAATTTTTGGGCTGTCTTCCTAGCACAGAATAATGAGATGCTTTTATTTTCGGCTGCTTCCTATCACAGAATATCAATGTGTTTAATTTTTGGGCTGTCTTCTAGCACAGAATCTCCGATGTTTTATTTTGGGCTGTCTTGTAGCACAGAATATCAGATGTGTTTAATTTTGGCTGCTGTCATTGTAGCACACTAATTCAGATGTGTTTAATTTTGGGCTTGTCTTGTAGCAACGAATATCAGAATGATGGTTTAATTTTGGGCTGTCTTTGAAAACGTGTGGCGTGTGAGAGCAGAGGCTTAAAATTAAAATCAAAAAAAACAGGAAGGTGTCCAGGAAATACTCTTTGCAGCGGGTACTTTAAGAAACTGTCTCATCATGGGCCCTCCTCAACTTTCCCCAACCTGCATTCACTGTGGAGTAGTCCGTGTGTAAGAAAAATCGTGTGATTAATTCCTGGCAGAGCCACGAGAGCCGTTCCATTTTTCCCCTGTGAAATGCCCCATCAAAAACGCTAACAGGGGGTCTCTTGGGGGCCACATCATTTCATGATTTTGATTATCCCTGCCCTCCTCTGCCCCTCTCCCCCACCCGCCTCCCAAATAGAAAACAGTCTGCAAGCGTTTGGGAAGGTCAGGCACACACGATTCATTATCCAGGATCTCTGAAATAAATTGATTCCAAACAGGATAGAGAGGATAAGATAGAGAAAAGAGAGAGAGAGAGCGAGAGAGAGAGAGAGAGATAGAGAGAAGACATGACAGACAGACAGACAGACAGACATACAGCCAGACCGACTAATACACCACAGCGGGAGAGAGAGAGAGAGATATAGAGAGAGCGAGGAGAGAGTGTACAGACAGAGAGAGAGATGCAAAGAGAGAAAAGATATAGAGACAGGAGAGAGAGACGGACGGACGGACAGAGAGAGAGAGAGAGAGGAGAGAGAGATAGAAGAGAGAGAGCGAGAGAGAGTGAGAGACAGACAGACAGACAGGAAAGGACAGGACCGAACAGGACAGGACAGGACAGGACAAGGACGAGACAGTGATACACGATAAACAAACAGTACAGAAGTTGCTGAAAGGAAGTAGTTAGGGAGGGAAGGAGGAAAGAAAAGAGAGGATTCTCTGAGTTGTAGAGAAAGGATGGAGGAGTTGACGTCGAAGATAGACAACAGACCGACATGGCACAGAGAGGAGAGAGAGAGAGAGAGAGAGAGAGATAGATAGAGAGGATGAGAGAGTAGAGATAGAGAGAGAGAGAGAGCAAGAAAAGAGAGATACAGATGACAGATATAGAGAGAGAATTAGAGAGACAGAGAGAGACAGAGACAATACAGACAAACAGAGAATAAATACAGAGAGAGAGAGAGAGACGACGCTGATAGAAGAGAAAAGATACCGAAACAGAGAGCATAAACAGAGATACAGAGACCAGAGACAGAGACCAATAGATAAGAGAGACCGAATGATACAGATATAGAGAAAGGAGCAGATTTAGGGAGTGGAAAAGCATGCAGGGAGAAAAGCGAGGGTCAGAGACTCGAGATGAATTATACTTTTTTTTTGTACAAATCATTTTTTCTACATGTCAACCAATCACCTTCATCTCAATACCTCTAAGCACTTTTCTTTCATCCTTCCCCGTACCACACACACAACACACACACACACACCACACAACACACACACACACACACAACACACACACACACACACACACACACACACACACGCACGCACACACGACACACACACCACACATACACACACCACGGACACACACACACACACATCACACATACCCACACAACACACAAACACCTCAAAACAACACACACAGCAACCGCACACCCACAACACACACGCACTACAAGCACACACACCCACACCCACAACACACACACCACACACACACACACACACATCCCACCACAACACACTTACACACTCACGCACGCGCGCGCGCGCACCACACACACACACCAAAAAAAACAACACACCCACACACACACGCACAACCACACACAACAACACCACACAATGGCTGAAGCAGTCCTGTTGGAAATCAACGCTTTGTCTTAGCTCTCCTCTCTCTTCACGAACGCCCGTGTGAGCTATTTCGAAACCAATCAGAAATAGCCAGTTGCCCACTAAACATTCCCTCCCCAATGATATATTTCATAGCCTCAGGAGGCAGGGCGAAGAGTTATGAGAAAATCAACGAGATCACAAGGAAGGACAAGAGCAGATACCATCTTATTGCGATACAAGAGCAGGCAACAAAAAGGAGGAGAGGGATGAGGAAAACATTCAGTCAGCAAGACTCGGAAGAATCGCCGCTGCCTTGCACTCAAGGAAGAAGAACTGGGGCGACTGGCCGGCTCACGAACAAAAAAAGAACAATTTGGCTCAGGAAGAAATGGACCCAAACGTGGATCAGGGAAATATTGGTAGTAATATGACGGCTGGAAAGGACTGGGCAGTTGTCTTCTGGGAATATGGAGCAACATGACACTGGACGGGAAGAAGACATGGAGCAAACATGTTTCTTTTCTGGAAATACTAGAGCGATCTTGACTCTGGAAGGACATGGGGGGAGGAAAACCCGTTTTCTGGGTAATATTGGAGCATCATGATGCTGGGGAGACACATGGGAGCTGATATGGTTTCAGGAAATACTGGAGCAACATGACGCTAGAAAAGATGGAGAAACATGTTTCTGGAATTCTTGGAGCAACATGAAAACGGCATTGGAAATACATTGGAGCAACGTGTTTCTGGAAATCGTGGAGCAGCAACCTGACGCTAGAAAGACATGGATCAACACATTTTTTCTCGTGGAAACACATTGGACCAATATGACACTGGAAACGGAAAAAGAAAGAACAACAAAAGAAAAGAAAGAAAGAAAGAAAGAAAGAAAGAAAAGAAGGGGAAAAAACAGACATAGAACGAAAGAAGCTGGGTTAGAAAAATATATGACTTACCATTAGCAACAGCCTTGCCGAAGAAACGGAGAGAAAACGAAAAAAACAGAAAACGGAAAGAAAAAGAAAAGGAAAAAAAAAAGGAAGGAAGGAAAAAAGAAAGACAAGAAGAACAACTATGACTACCAGTCAGCAACAGTGCAAAGAAAAGAAACATAGGAGGAAAAAGAAAAAAAAAAAAGAAAAAAAAATAAGATAAGGTAACTCCGAAATCGACTGAACTCGGACACTTATAGATGATAGGTCAACAGCCCCCTTTCACGAGAGTGAGGAATGGGGTGTGGGGGGGAAGGACTGGAGAGGGGAACACAGGGGAGGGGAGTGGTGAACAACCGCACTTGTGCAATTGCATATCCAATTACAGCATACCATTACACACACACACGCGCGCGAGCGCACGCGCGCGCTTGCACACACGCACGCACGCACGCACGCGCACGCACACGCACACACACACACACCCACTCGCTCGCCCGCACGCCACACACACACACACACCACACACACACACACACACACACACACACATACACGCGCGCGCGCGCTGCTCGCGCGCAACACACATACACACACACAGCATACACACACACGCACACAATACACACGCACACATACACACACACACACACAACACACACACACACACACACCCACACACACACACAACACAGGACTCACGTATACACACACACACACACACACAACCACACACCCCACACACACACACACACACACACACACACACACACACTCAATACACACTCGCAACACACACTCACCACACATACATACAACACACCACACACACGCACGCACGCACACCACACACACACACACACACACACACACACACACACACAACACACACACACACACACACACAAACGCACGCACACACGTGACAAAAACTCATAACTCCCGACCCACTACGGTGTGATACAGTGGGAAATAGCCAAAGCTGTACATAGACATGTTGCAATAACACCATGTCTCTGATTCTCATGCTAGTAGTATTATTATCAACGAAAGTCTGTCTTCTTTAGAGGAAGGACGAGGAATACTGCCAGAATGGGCTATTTGACCAGGCACAGTGTTGACTTGCTAATATACTCAGGGTTTAGATTCCACAATATTTGGTCAGTGGTCGTGTTAAAGTTATATACAGCTCTCTGAGTTGATTGTGCCATGGACGTTTGAACATGAACGCTGATTTCATCTTCGTGTTGACTGGAACATAACGAAACATGTTTGTTTTTCAGTAGTATGTAAAACACGCGATATCTGTATGTATTTAAAACAAAGGAGAAGGAGGTGGAGGGTGCGGAGGAGGAGCATAAGAAGAGAGAGAGAGAGAGAGAGAGAGAGAGAGCGAGAGAGAGAGATTGAGAAGAGAGAGAGAGAGAGAGAGATTATTGGGAAGATTATGGAAGTGTTGTTGTGTGTATGTGTGTATTGCGCGCGAGTGTTGTGCGTGCGTGCGCGCGTGTATGTATGCGTGCGTTCGTGTGTGAGGTGCGTGCGTGTGGCTTGTGAGGACGGGTTGAGGGGGGACGGGGGGGGGGGGGGGGGGGGGGGGGGGGGGGGGGAGGGGGAGGGGAGGTGGATTGGGGGGGGGGGGGAGCGGGGTTGGTGCTGGAAGGTAGGGGATCTATCGGGGGGGGGCTATTGATCTTTTCAACAGCCTGTGCCCTGCAGGTGGTATGCTGATGGACAGGTTATTAGCGGGGGAACCGCAGACTTCAAAACCACCATGTAACCCGGGAAGAGACTCGCCCTCCTCAGACCATTAGACCCGTGGGCCTTAACTCAAGGCAGCTAGGGTTCCTCACTCCCCTTCCTTCCTGCAGCTCTTGCCTGGCGCACAACTTAGTAGTATACGGGTTAAAGTGGTAAAGGGGGGGTGGTGAAGCGGTGCATTTTTTTTTTCTTCACACACACAACACACAAACACCACACACACAACACATCACCACACACGCACACCATATATATATAATCTATATATATATATAGGGGGTACTTTTCGGTCGGGTCCGACGGATGAGTAGGGCAGGCAGGTCATCTGCTGATGGGGGTTCTCAGGTGGAAAAATGAAAACCAATTTCTGAGGCAACAGGTCTTCTACAGACGCTGCAGGAAGGGGATTGGAGTCCTGCGCACGGATGGGCCTCGTTTTTTTTCCGATTCCTCATCTCTAGCTCATACCTCTCTCAGTCTCTATCTCGCTCGATCTCTTCTCCCATCAGCCTGCTCGATGCAGTTTATATTTGATATAATATGAATATTATAATAGATATTGTCATATATAAATAACCATAGAACCCCAACATCGTACCATACTTACCATTCGCCTTAAACTCAAGCAGCTAGGTTCCGACTCCGGTCTAGATGACCATGCATATGAACTGCGGCACTAGTATGAATAGTGTTTGGTTGAGTCACACATTGTTTTTATTTTGCACACCAGATACTTTCACTTAGTGTTCCACAACACCACCACGGATATAGATT
The DNA here is from genome assembly GCA_016801955.1 of Conus betulinus. Taxonomy (NCBI): domain Eukaryota; kingdom Metazoa; phylum Mollusca; class Gastropoda; order Neogastropoda; family Conidae; genus Conus; species Conus betulinus. Next base: position 35,687 of record JADBJO010009906.1, read on the forward strand.
ATCTAATTGTCTGTATTATCTATATATACTATATATTAAGTGGCTACTTCGTTTTCGAGGATGATTAGGCGAGCAACTCTATGTGGGTTCAAAATCAAAGTGTGGACGTCCTTTAACCCTCCTTCCTGGCACGATCTGACACAAGATCACATGGAAATGGCAGATGTCCTCGATGTTTTTTTTTTTCCGCTTCCTCCTCGCTCTCTCTCTCTTCGTTTCTCTGAAAGAACCTCTTTCTCTCTCTAATCTCTATGTAGACTAGTTTTATATCAATTGTCATCGTTTTGATTCTACAGTAATGTGGCTTCAGCTAATGCATTGTTCCTCTAAAGCCCAATTAAATCGACTGAGCTCGTCCCTCCTCGCGTCCCTCTTTTCGTCTGCCTGTCACATGCGCGGAACATGGTACTCACTTCCTAGAACCGGGTTTTTTACACAGTTTGTATAGTTTTTCTCTCTCTATCTTGCTATCTGCATTCAATATAGCATGAATAAAACTACCTAAGACCTGACCTGAAACATACAATCACCAACCAAGCTCGACATTCCACTCTGAGCTCTCGCCCTCCTATCCTCTCGTCTCTCTCTCTGGTCTGAAATATCTCTCCCCTCTCTCTCTGTCCCTCTCTCTGAACTCTCTCTCTCTCCCTATCACTCTCAGTATCTCTCTCCATGCAACCTTGCTCACCTCTCTGTCCCTCTCGCCCCGTTTCTCTCTAGCTCTGCAACTCTATCTGTCTCCTCCGCGCTCCCTCGCGCTCTCCTTTTCGTGACAGCTATGTCCTGTGCAGTCCCAGAGACATACCTGGCGGCCTTGGCTCTGATGGAATAATGGTGCCTAAAGGACAGATGTGCCCTATTGGTTTGACGGAATCGCTGGCGTTAACTGCCACTGGTCTGACTTTTTATTGTCAGCCTGTCTCTCTGTCTGACTGTCTGTCGGTCTCTCTGTCGTCCTGTCTGTCCTTCTGTCTGTCGTCTTTCTGTCCTGTCTGTCTCTCTCTGTCTGCTTTCTCTCTGACTGTCTGTCAATCACCTTATCCAATACCGTGTGTGTCAATGTGTGTACAATGTATTTTTTCTCGCTCCTCTCTCTCTCTCTCGTCTCTCTCTCCTCTCTCTCTCTCTGTATAAGTGTGTGTTTGTGTGTGTGTGTTTGTGTGGTGTTCGTCTCTCGCACTTGTGCGTGTGCGCGTGGTGTGCGCGCGCGCGCGCGCGCGTATATGTTGTGTGTGTGTGTGTGTGTGTGTGGTGGTGTGTGTGTGTGTGTGTGTGTGTTGGTTGTGTGTGTTGTGTGTGTGTGTGTGTGGTGATGATTGCTGCTGCTGCTGCTGCTGCTGCTGCTGCTGCTGATCTTTATTTCCAAGGGTAAACAGATAAGCAAACACAGTTTTTTTTTTATCCGGCCCTTGCCCCGCTAAGGGACTGTGTGTGTGTGTGTGTGTGTGTGTGTGTGTGTGTGTGTTGTGTGTGTGTTTGCGTGTGGGGGACATTGTGTGTTGGTGTCGGACATGGCGACTTCGACAGTTAACTCCTTTGTGTCTTTTCTTCTGTGCCCACGGATTTTCATCAAAAGGAAAGAGAACTGCTGCGGTGTGTTACTCCCGTCGGCTTTAAGTAAGTTACAGCTGGAGCAGATTCTTGACATAGTTGCAGCAGGGTGTGTGGAACAAAAAGTCATGATTTTTTTCTCCAAAAAAAATCTTTCTCTCCTTAGCACCACCCTCAACCAAAAAAAAAAAACCCAGTAAACATCCCTTCGATTTTCTTTTCTAGAAAGAAAAAGAGGGAAGAGAAATGGAAGAACGACCTCCTCCCCTCTAGCAAGAAAAAAAATAGAGACAGCAGCAGGATAGATGATGAAGAAGTGTAGACATTTTGTAACCTACTCAGCTGCAAAGCTCTCGTCATCACTTTGACAATCCAGCGTCAGGCAGCCAGCAGTCGACCTGGTGTGCCCCCACCTCTCTCTCTCCCTCCTCTCTCTCTCTCTCTCCTTTCTTTCTCCTCCTCCTCCTCTACTCCTCAAAGTAGGGATCAAACGAGAACTATTTTCCGTTATAACGAAAGGCAACCCTCTCCACATCTTCATCTGCCCACCGCTCCCCCATTTCCCCGTCCCTCATCCCATGCTCATCTCCGCCATCCCCCTCTTTCCACAAGATAAATAAATAAGTAAAAAAAAGATAGATAAATAGTTAAATAATTTATAAAGAAATGGATTAATTGATGAACCAATTCATTAAAGCATCAATGTTTAAATAATAAACAAACAAATAGATGAATAAATAATAAATAAATGAATAAATAAATAAAAAACCAACACAAATTAAAAACAAGCCAATAAGAACAACGAGAAATAAGACACAATGGCATCGGCTCAGTCACAGTCAACCTATCAAAGTCCCAGTCCCTGTTTAGTCCCAGTCCCATAAAGTCCCAGTCCCATCCCATTCAGTCCCTGTCCATTCGGTCCAGTCCCATTCAGTCCCTGTCCCATTCAGTCCCGGTCCCATTCAGTCCCCGTCCCATTCAGTCCCGTCCCATTCAGGCCCAGTTCCAGCAAGACCCCTGTATCAACAGGGCCGAAGACATTCTCATACTGAGGAGTTTTCATGCATTGCCTCCAGCCGGCAGTTGACACAAACAGTGGGGAAAAGAGACAGAAACAAAGCGATGGAGAGAGACACGGGCGTGGGGAAGGAGGACTGGGGTGCGGATGAGAGAGAGAGAGAGAGAGAGAGAGAGAGAGAGAGAGGAGAGAGAGAGAGAGAGAGAGAGAGAGAGAGAGAGAGTAGAGGAATTTCTGTTCCCTGGGCACTGCCTCTTCTCTCTCTCTCTCTCTCTCTCTCTCTCTCTCTCTCTCTCTCTCTCTCTCTCTCTCTCTCTCTCTCTCTCTCTCTCTCTCTCTCTCTCTCTCCAGTCAGAAAGGGGCCGGATGTTACTCAACTGGCTTTGTAGTATGTGGGCAATTAAAATACCAGGACACACACCACACACACACACACACACACACACACACACACACACACACACACACACACACACACACACACACAGAGAGAGAGAGACAGGGAGAGAGAGAGAGACAGAGAGAGAGAGAGAGACAGACAGACAGACAGACAGACAGACAGACAGACAGAGAATCACAAAGCAGATCCCTAACAACCAAACAAAAAACGTTTCAGACAATTTCACTTTTATCTGAAGAGGCGCCACTGCGTTCGGGCTGGTCCATAAGCGCTTCACCATATCTGCAAATGTGTGAGGCCTGATTGTGTTTGACTGTTGTGTCCTTTTCATAATCGCATATATGTGCCATCTTTTTCTTTTTCATATCATGTGTATGTTTATTTGATTCTATGAAATATACAACTTGAAAAAAAGCTATGCGGCCACAATTCTCAGGAGTTACTTCCAAAATGAAGTGATTAGCTCCAGCTACGGAAGACGATGCAAATGTCATTTCTATCAAAAAAAAAAAAAAAAAAAAAAAAAAAAAACAAAAAAAAAAAAACCGCCCCAGAAGAAATGGATTAACCAAGCTCAAGCCAGCCATTTGTATTCATTGCTTCCCAGCATGCAAAGCCCGTTGGTCAGACGGTAAGAAAAGGACGTGCAGATCTCGTGGAACGACGCGTGATCACGATAGACGGTCTTCTTCCGCTTCCTGTGCGGGGCCGGGAAGAGATCGAGAGTGGTTCCCCATTTCGTGCAACTATGATTGGATCTCCACTGGAGAAGTCCGCTTCTTCCTACAACAACAAGGCAGACGCCGCTATCGAGATGAGGTAGCGAGAGATTGGGGAGCGGGGAGGGGGGCTTAAATTATCACTCACGTATTCGCAGACACACGCGCGCATGCGCACGCAAGCATTCACACACACACACACACACACACACACACACACACACACACACGCATGCACGCACGCACGCACGCTCGCACGTATGCACGCACGCGCGCGCGCGCGCGCGCGCGCGCGCGCACACACACACACACACACACACACACACACATTTTCATGTACACACACGCACACAAACACGCATTTTCGCGCGCTCACGCTTACACAAACAGACATACACAGACGCTCACAGACACACACAGACACACACAGACACACACACACAGACACACACACACACACACACACACACACACACACACACACACACACACACACACACACAGTGCGTACCCTTTGACAATTTATTCCTTCTTTGTGAGGAATAGTAGAACTTGATTACAAAGGTCTGGCTCCATTCAGTATGTATAACTTAGTTACATCTCTGGTGGGGTGCTCGCCAAGTCCTTCTTTGCGCTGCACATCCATCTTTGGTCCTCACTCGGCACTCAGCACCAGTGGCTCCTCAAACCCTCGGTGAGACAGGCAGGCCTTTTCTACCTAAGCACGTGGAGACTGGACACGGTGGACTGCGCCAGAGGAAATCACAGACTGACTCAACGGGCAGAAAGGCGACTCCCAGCAATGCGTTGTTGAGTGCGCAGAGCATGGTGAGACCCAAAGGACATCATAGTCATCCCACTGCATCTGACTCCGTCTCCAGCCGTCTGGACCCTGTCTTGCTGATGGACTCAGATGGTTTTAGACGACAGAGTGAAGTCGACGAATTGCGCAACTCCTCCTCACTTTAAAAGAAAGTCACTGCGCAAGTTACTCCTATCATCATCATCATCATCATCGTCCATCCCTATTCACTCAGCCCCATATCATTCCCAAGTCTTGTGGCGATGGGGCGAGGGACGAAGCGGCAGGTGTGGGTACACTGGCAGCCGTAGCTGCAAACCTGCACACAGGCAGCTCAGGTCATAGGGTCATTCTCCACTGAACTGGATCATGGAGCAGCAGTGGAGTTGGGCAGCCACCTGAGCGACTGAGCAGCCCTTTTTAGGATAGCACTGCTCACCTCCATGGCATGAAGAAGGGGCTAGAAAAGGTGTCCTAAGCATTGCCTGCTCCGTTCGTTCCAAGCCAGCCTACTACAGCTAGAGGGACCCTATAAACAGTGGTCGAAATTCAAAGAAGAATAAGGCAATAATTGTTCCTCTTACCCTTGGCACATGGAATGTGCACACCCTGCTGGATAGAGACGATGCGAACAGGCCTCAGAGGAGAACTGCTCTAATTGGAAAAGACTTCGCCCAGTATAACATCGACATCGCAGCCTTGAGTGAGACTCAGCTTGGGGGGTAGCGTGAATCTTATATGAAGGGGCTCTGACTGTACCTTTTCTTTTCTTGAGCGGAATAGGAAGTGAAGAGTGGCAAGAGGCTGGTGTCAGCTTTGCAGTGATGACAGCTCTTGATGGCAAGCAAGCTGGACCTCCGTTCTAATGCCTAGCAACGAAGAAATGGATGAACTACCAGCCATTTTGGAGACCCAGAAAGCGACATGTTTGCTGTTCAGTGGCAAAGCTTTGACTGAAAAGTTTCATAATTTGTCTTTTCTGATGTGGCAGCAGGAGACGATCCCCCAGGAGTTCAAGATGCATCCATTACCCATTTGTACACGCCCAAAGGGAACATTCAGGCTTGTGACAACTACCAAGACATATTTCTCCTTTCTACAGCAGGCATGACGATTCTTCTGAATCGCCTTATAGTACACCTTGAGGAAGAGTCTTTGTCAGAGAGTCAGTGTGGCTTCAGGAAAGACAGAGGAACTATCGATACGGTATTTGCTGCAAGACAGCTCCGAGAAAAATGTCAGAAACAAAACGCCGATCTGTTTTCCACGTATGTCGACCTGACCAAGGCCTTTGATGGTGCCAGTGGAGAGGGCTTGTGGAAGATCATGGACAAATACGGGTGCCAACCGAAAATCATATCTATGGTGCGCCAATTCCGTGATGACACGCAGTCCGAATCCAGGACAGCAGAACGACGTCTAATCCATTCCCTGTAAAAAAACAAAATGGCGTAAAGCAAGGCCGAGTTTTGGCATCAACTCTGTTCAGCATCATGTTCTCTGCAATGCTGCCTGACGACTTATGAGAAGGAGATGTAGGTATCGACGTGAGATTTAGAACTGACGAGAAGCTGTTTAACCTCAAGAGGCTCCAGGCAAAAACTACGGTTACGATAGACTTCATCTGGGATTTTCTGTTTACTGATGACTTCGCCCACAATGCTGGCTCAGAAACTAACATGGTATACGACATCAACAGGTTTTCTGTAGCCTGCGACTACTTCGATATCTAGTAAGAAAAAAAAATCTTGAGCAAGAGGTATTTGGTGTTGTACAGAATATGTGATCAATAAGTGGATAATAGGGTTTGGAATGGTGGTAATAGTAGTGTTTAGTATGGAAAAAAAGTGATGGTGGGTAGAAATATTAGTGCCTATACTGGAAAAAGTACTGCTGGATAATAATGGTAGCGATGGGTGCTTTTGAACGATCAAGTAATGCCGGATAGAGATGGTAGTGCATCAAATGGAAAAAGTAATGCTGCATAATGATAATAGTTTTTAGAATGGAAAAAAAAGTATGCTGGGTGGTAAGAGTAACGCTTAGAGCGATCATGTAATGCTAGAAAGTGACAGTAACGCTAAAATCACAAAAATGTAATGCTGGTAGATATAGTGGAGCTTAAAATTGAAAAGTAATGCTGGATAGAAATAATAGTACTTGGACAGTAAAAAACAAAAGTAATTCTGCCTGAACTCAACTCGGTTCATTCGCCTCCATCGTTTTATGACAGAGAGGAAATTAAGGCCGACGTCTCCCCTTTACCTCCCTCCTACGCCCTCTCCCATCCTCCCTCGCCACCCCTAAGTCCCATTCCGATATCCCACTCTCTCCATCCCTTTCTATTTCTAGCGCCTGTCCTTCTTTACAAATTTATCTCCACAGGAATAGAAGATCTAATACACATGCTAGCACCCACAGACAGATGTTCTTAATTTTGCAGTGAGTGCATGGGTGTCTGAAGAAAGCGCTGTCTTTATATGTATCACGGATACAAAGAAAAGTTATGCTTCGAAGATGCCAGCTAAGAGCACTTAATTACGAAAGGCAGATGAAGAGACGTGGTAGCTTGAAGAGAATGTAGGGAACGGAGAGGCTGGCATGGGAGAAATTAAAGAACTGTAGTCGGACGCATTTGGCTTCAGTCTGTCTCCAGAGAGGGACGCTCTTTCAACCTGGCTCGATAAGGAAACAGTTGTAAAAGTCAGTTTGTAGAAAGAGCGGAAGGAGGTGTTGGAAAGATGTATGGAAATGGGTAGGGTTATTCAGTATGGTCAGTCGTAACCTACCCCGGTGACCACCGTAAAAGCAGTATAGAGAGCAGCAGTGCTGTGTCTCCTCTGGTGGGTAGCTTCCTGATCTCGGTAGCTCCATGTGAACTGATTGCAGGCACCACTGCAGGCATTATGATGGCCAGAGATTATGGCGGACCCGGAGTGAGGAGTATGAAAGGCTTGCACTGAGACAGTACATAACATGTATAGGGAACAAAAGAAAGAGAAAAAAAAGAAATACTAAGAGCTAGCTCAGTCCTATGGAAGTCATCACGCCGCTAGTGACTCATTTCCCTTCAGTAATGACCCAGGACTGTTTCGGACCCAATCAGATATAGCAAATACGAAATGCCGGCAGGAATATGTTCATTGCTTCAAGAGTAGGGAGCGTACTGATGAGGAAATAATGAGATCGCTAAAGTCTAGGAGAGCTCATCTCATTCTGGTGTCTGGAAACAGATTAGGCGACATGGATCAGAAAGAAATGGAACAGCATAGCTCAGGAAGAAATGGAACAGCATGGCTCAGGAAGAAATGGAACAGCATGGCTCAGGAAGAAATGGAACAACGTGGCTCAGGAAGAAATGGAACATCATGGCGCAAGAAGGAATAGAACAACATGGCTCAGGAAGGAATGAAACAACATGGCTCAGGAAAGAATGGACCAACATGGCTCAGGAAGGAGTGGACCAACATGGCGCAGGAAGAAATGGACCAACATGGCTCAGGAAGGAATGGACCAACATGGCTCAGGAATGAATGGACCAACATGGCTCAGGAAGGAATGGAACAACATGGCTCAAGAAAAAAATGGACCAACATAGCGCATGAAGAAATGGACCAACATGACGCAGGAAGAAATAGAACTACATAGCTCAGGAAGAAATGGAACAACATGGCCAGGAAGAAATGGAACAACATGGCCAGGAAGAAATGGATCAACATGGCCAGGAAGAAAATGGAACGACATGGCCAGGAAGAGATGGACCAACATGGCGCAGGAAGAAATGGAACAACATGGCCAGGAAAGAATGGAACAGCGTGGCTAAGGAAGAAATGGACCAACATGCCGCAGGAAGAAATGGACCAACATGGTACACAGGATGAAATGGACCAACATGGCACAGGAAGAAATGGACCAACATGGCACAGGAAGCTATGGGGTTACGTCGTTCAATAGGAAATGGAGTTCCACGGGTTAGGAAGACATGGAGCGAGATGAAATCAGGAAGAAATAGAGCAAGATGATTCAGGAAGAAATGGAGCAATGTGGTTAAGGAAGAAATGGAGCGACGTAGCTCAAGAAAAAAAAAAGACCCATATGGCTCAGGAAAACAAAGTGACACAGCTCAGGAAGAAATGTAGCAGCATGGTTCAGGAAAAAAAAAGAATGAAAGAGACGTAGTTCAGGAAGAAATTTAGCAACATGGCCGAGGCAGAAAGTAAATCAACGTGGTACTGGAAGAATAGATCAGCAAAGTCAAGAAGAAAAGAAAGTAATATAATACAGCAAGGATGTGAGCAGCACGGCTCAAGAAGAAAATCAAGCGACATGGCACTAGAGGAAAGGGAGCAATATGGCTCAGATAGAAACAAAGCAACATGGTTCAGGGAAAAAAATGTAGTGAACATCGATCAAGAGGAATGGAGCGGACTGGTTGAGAAAAAAATGACTGAGCAATACAGCTAGGACAAGAATGCACCAGCACGGCTCGGGGAATAAGGTTGCTAGCACCGGGTCAAAAAGGCATGGCTCAACGTGGCTTGGACAAACCATCTTTCATTGCAGTGCACCCGGTGTCTTCTTGACTCCCAAGGATACAAAACAGAAGGTGACATGAGTTTCCATTGCTGCACATGATGGCCACAGCACAGCTTCTGTATCGTGTCCACGCTACTTCTGCTACAAACGAGACAGAATGAATCTCTCTCTCTCTCTCTCTCTCTCTCTCTCTCTCTCTCTCTCTCTCTCTCTCTCTCTCGCCTCTCTCTGTCTCTCTCTCTCTCTCTCTCTTCTCTCTCTTTCCGCGCGTGTGTGTGTGTGTGTGTGTGTGTGTGTGTGTGTGTGTGTGTGTGTGTGTGTACAGGAATACTAATGTGTTTGTGTGTGTGTGTACAGGAATAGAATAATTTTGTGTGAGAGAGAGAGAGAGAGAGAGGGAGAGAGAGAGAGAGAGAGAGAGAGAGAGAGAGAGAGAGAGAGAAAGGGAGGAGGACAGACAGAAGGGGGGGGAGGGGGAGGAGAGAGAGAAAAGGGTTAGAGGCTGTGGTGGCAGAGGGTGGTGGAGAGTGGAAGTAGGGGTACGTTGGGGAGAGTACAGCTCCAGATTACGCCTGATTAATACAGCCTCTGGCAACATTATCTTGACAAACAGATGATGGTATCTTTCACCTGCCGACAGATTCCCGCCAGTGAAGTCTGAAAACAGCAACAGCATTTTTTTCTCCTCTTGAAACAACAACAACAACAAATACAACATTAACAACAACACAAAAACCCTGATACAGACTTCAACCTTGGATGGCAGAAAAATGCACGACCAACCAACTTCATTTTCATTTTATTGGAGGATGAGAGCGAGAAGATGCGGGAGAGTGGAGTTTAAGTATGGAGAGAGACAGAGAGAGAGAGAGAGAGAGAGACAGAGGACAGAGGAGAGAGATGAGAGAGAGATGAAAGAAAAATGGTAGTTAGACGAGTGTGTCTGCTAAACGCCAGAGAGAGAGGAGAGAGAGGAGAGAGACAGACAGACAGACAGACAGACAGACAGACAGAGACAGAGAGACAGAGACAGAGACAGAGGACAGAGAGAAATGAAAGAAAAGAAATGAAAGAAAGCTAAGGTAGTTAGACGAGTGTCTGCTAAACGCCAGGGATTCCGTTTAATTCTTGGCGGACCCGTCTGCCCGACGGGGCGACATTAGCCCATCAAAGCCAGGCCAGCATGTCTGCCTCCGCTGGGGCTCCGGAAGAAATGGCACTCTGGGAAAGGCAGGGAGGGAGCCCGGCCCGATGTTGCTGTCCATGCAGAGCTGCCAGTCAGCACACACAGAGTGAAAACTGTGCATTGTTACTGGGGAGGAGAAGAAGAAGCGAAGAAGAAGAAGAAAAGAAGAAGAAGAGAAAGAGAAGAAAGGGTTGAAAGGATAGAAGAAAGAAGAAGAGAAGAAAGAAGAAGAAGAAGAAAGAAAGAAAAGAAAAAGAGAAAGAAAGAAAGAGAGAAAGAAGAAGAAGAGAAGAAAAAAAGAAGAAGAAAGAAGAAAGAAGAGAAGAAAGAAGAAGAAGGAGAAGTGAAGAAGGAAGAGAGGAGAAGAAGAGAGAAGAAGAGAAGAAGAAGAAGGAAGAAAGAGAAGAAGAAGAAGAAGAAGAGAACAAGAAGAAAGAGAGAGAAGAAGAAGAAAAGGCAGAAGGAAGAAGAAGAAAAGAAGAGAAGAAGAAGAAGAGAAAGAGGAAAAGAAGAAGAGGAGAAGGAGAAGCAAAGAGAAGAAGAAAAGAAGAAAAGAAAAGAAAAGAAGGAGAAAAGAAGAAAACCAAAAAACAAACAAAGAGGAGGAGGAGGAAAAAGACGAAGAGAAGAGAAAAAGAAAAGACGAAGAAGGGAAGAAAGGAAAGAAGAAAAAGGAAGAAAAAAAAAGAAAGAAGAAGAGGAGAAGAAGAAGAGAGAAGGAGAAGACAAGGAGAAAGAAAGAAAAAAAGAAGAAAAAGAAGAAGAAAAGAAAGAGAAGAAGAATAGGAACAGAAGATGACGAGAAAAAGAAGAAAGAAGAAGAAAAGGAGAAAGAAAGAAGAAGAAAAGAAGAAAGAAGACAGAAAAGACAGACCAAGGAACAAAGAAAAACAACAAAACAACAACAATGAAAACACAAAACAGGAGGAGAGGAGGAGAAGGCCACAGAAAAAAAGAAGAAGAGAGAGGAGGGAAAGGAAGGGGAAGAAGGGAAGAAAAAAGGAGAGGAGAGCAAGATGAAGAAGGACGAACGAAGAGAAAAGAAGAAGAAGAGAACAAAGAAGATCAGAAAAAAAAAACCAAGAAGAAGAGGAGGAGGAGTAGGAGGAGGAGGAGAAGTACTACTGGGAAAAAGGAGAAAAAAAAGGAGGGGGAGGAGAGATGAGAAGAGGGGGAAAAGAGAAGAAAAAAACAACAGATAAAATGAAAACTACCAATCCTCTCATTACACAGAATGGGGTACCTAAGGCAGACAAATCAATATCTGTTGCAGCGCCCTCTTCGTCTTTTAATCGGATCACGCCAAAACGTGAAATACTTTCAATGACATCTGGTGGAAGGATGGAGAATGTCCCCAGAAGAGAAATCATTAACGTTAGGTGTAGATCTGGTGTGTAGGATCTGGATACAAGGGGTTAGACCTTACAAAAACTGTCAAACTGGTTTACACATGTACACACACACACACACACACAACACACACACACACACACACACACACCACACACACCCACACACACTGCAAAAAGAACATGCAAGAAGCGTAAGTCTCTAATAGCACCACACAACACTACCTAAGGGGGAAACGAACAGGGATTCATGTGGCAGTCATGCTTATGTACATGAGCAAATATTCAACATCTTTATTCATCATACACGATTGATTTTCAAACAATGGGGTACAGAGACAGAGAAGAGAGAGAGAGAGAGAGAGAGAGAGAGAGAGAGAGAGAGAGAGAGAAGAGAGAGGAGAGAGAGAGAGAGAGACTGACTGATTCAGAGAGAGACAGAGGTAAAGGAAGGGGTGGAGGGTGTTGTGTATGTGTGGTGTGGAAGGCGTTAGAAGATGAACATCTTCACTATTGATCTTCTCCACCCTCCAAAGGGCCGTCTTCAGCAGAGATGAGTGTGGAGGCAGGCCAGAACAGCAAAACGTGCGATCAGGGTCGCATCTCTTTGACCACGCATCAGAGTCAGGGGCCATCAATGCTGGCATTCTACAGGAGGAAAGCAATGAGAAAGAAATATCATTCTTTCGTTGTCCCACAGGCCCCTTCTGTCTCCATCGGACCTCAGAGAGAGAGAGAGAGACAGACAGAGAGAGAGAGAGAGAGAGAGAGAGAGAGAGAGAGAGAGAGAGAGAGGGGGGGGGGGAGAGGGGAGTTGGGGGGGCAGAGAAGGGACAGAAGGAGAGGTGTTTGTTTGTTTGTTTGTCTGTCTGTTTTGTCTTGTCTTGTCGTTTATTTAACTGGATTTCTGTTTCTATGGATCTCTATTTTTTCTGAACTAGCATCTTTCTCCTCTTAGTGCTGTCACTACCATACATCCAGGCTTTTCCTGCGTCAGTGCTAGAACTAGCAGTTGGTATAAAGATATCGGAAGGAAGCAGATTGTTATCTTTTCAACCATTGGAGAGAAGACATTGCAGCATAGTTTTTTTTTTTTTTTTAGATATATTTTCAATAGCTCAATTGCAAGGATGCATTCAAGCCTAAAGAATTCATTGTATGTCTACTCTTTCGTTTCCATGTCGCTTTTCACTGAGCCTATCAATATGGATCAGATTTGCCTTCAAGCGTGCGTATCTGACAGAACTTCTTGTAAGTCAAAGACTTATGGTGAACAGATGAAAATGAATAAAGCATGAAATCACACAACCCCAAGACAGACAGAGAGTACAAAACAGAGTGTGAAAAGCAAAAAAAAAAAAAAAAAAAAAAATCATGAATCCAAAGAAGACAACAATCAAAAGAAAATTTCAAACACACACTGGGTACAAAAAAATGGAAATAAAAAAAAACTTGGAAAAGTGAACCTGAGAAAGACAACTACTGAAAAGAAAGTGGATGACAGTTATCACAAGGAAAGTTCAACCGCCATAGGTACAAAGATGGAAACGAAAAAATAAAAAAAAAAAAAGCCAAGGAAGGCAGCCATTGACAGGAAAGCTCAAACGGGATACAAGAATGGACATGAAAATGCATTAACTGTGGATCTAAGGGAGACAGCCATGGAAAATAAGTCAAAGACACGCAATAAAAAGAGGGAAGCTAGAAGCAAGAAACATGAAACCAAGAAGACAACCGTCAAAATTTAGGTCAAAGGCACGCAATTAAAGAATGGAAAACGAAAGGCAAAAAAAAGTGAAACCATGAAGACATCCATCAAAAGTTTCAGTCATAAACATGTGATAAAGAGATGCAAATGAAAACCAAGATACCAGGAATCCCAGTAATCCAGGCATCAGAAGCAAGCGAACCTCTCTCATTCGTTATCTGAAGGGACAGACACAGAGATGAATGACCTATCCACTCTGATGGCTGCTTCAAAAAAGCTGGCAAACGCAGAGCTGTCAGGGATTCCTCCTGTGAAAAGAATGGGGTCACAGTGACGTCGATAGCTGAGGCGGAGAGACTGGGTGCACGTGCGGTCAGGAATGGCGGACAACTGGTCGTCCATCACAGCCAAGTTGATCTGACGCTGCAGATTTCTTTTTCCCACGGAGACAAATGCCATTTCTTGTGTGTTTCTTCGTTTGTCGGGGGTAGAAGGGTTAGATCTGTTTGCCCCCTCGTTCCTCTAACCTCAACATACTTCTCTGTGTTGTAAGCCCGGGGATCACATGCCAACGTTCTGGTGGGTTCACTGATTCTAGTTTAAGGCAGGTGTGTTCCTATTTGAGATAGCTACATTCTAATCTGAGATTGTTATTTGTATATTCATTCAGTTTATAGATTCTGTTTCAAAACCACCATACAGATCATGTCTATATCTAGAAGAATGCATTCAAAATGGCGTTTTTTGTGTATATTGTCATGTTTTCTTTGCCTATCTTGATAGAGATAGCAGTTATTTTGTTCCACTGTGCAAGTTCAGTTTGAAGGAAATCACGTGCACCCACTTACTGATCAGGTGAAGCCAAGTGACAAAAGCAACAGAGATATCACAGTTTGACACACTTGAGTATGGGAACGTGTTAAAGTCTCGCTGTAACAACCATTTTCCCCAAGACAACAGCTATATTTCTTGACCAAAATGTCAAAGACAGGGGGAAAACAGTTATCCCTCTGGAGGATCACATTCATTTTCTCAGGGATGACCTCTGTATTCCTGGATTTCATGATGATAATAGCTGCATTTCCTATTTTCCATAAGAATTGCAGTTGCTTTCCCTATTTTCATTGGAATAATAATACTTGTCTTCTGAAGGAAAAGAAGTATCATCACGAGGGAAAACTTCGTTAACATGGAAAGCAGCTGCCATTACTGTTCACAACAACAAAAAAAAAAAGAGCAACTAGGATTGGCAGACCAGGGAAGCTGGTTGCGATAACAACTGGTTTTCTATTCTGTTTGTTTTCTTTGAGGATAATAACTGCTCTCCCAACGAAAATAGAGAAAATGGTTGTGATCCTTAGGAATAACACTGATGATAAATCTTTCCTTGTCGGAAATAGAGAAAACACTAGAAAACACTAACGTTTCTTTAGAAAAACAGGAACATCATCTTCTATCCTGAGGAAACTAACTGTGATCCCCAGGGATAGCAGCTTTACCCCATTGTCCTGAAAGGTAAGATACATTTTGCTGGGACAGCTGAAAACAGCTATCGTCCTATCATCTTATCAAGACTGGTTGCACTCTTACTGGCGAGCAGTGGCTTCCCCAAAAGCTGGGCTGGGGGAAATCAGGATATCCAATGAATAACCTCCCATAGATTCGCAAGTCAACGAACAAGCCCCCCCAACTCCCTGCAGAAGCACTGAAAGCCCTTCTGTTTAGTCACGAGTAAAGCGCCTGGCCCTCAGTGAGCTATCAGGCTTTGGTGGAGCTCCCATTCAGCCGCCAGCCAAATGGAATCAGTGGTCTTCCATTGATTTGTCCCCAGAGAATCAGGCCAAGGGAACCCACGAAAAGGGCGAAGCAGTCGTGGTACTGAAAAGCAATGACAGCTATGAAAAAACAGTCTTCTCTCTCTCTCCTCTCTCTCCCCGCGCCCCCCCCTCTCTCTCTCTCTCTCTTCTCTCTCTCTCTCCTCCTCTCTCTCTGCTCTCTCTCTCTCTCTCACTCTCTCTCTCTGTCTGTCTGTGCGCGTATCTGCCAGGGTTTCTGATTCACTCACAACCCTTTTTATAAAGAAAAAGAGTTGGGCGGATGGGGGGGGGGGGGGGGGGGGGGGGGGGGGGGGGGGGGGGGGGGGGGGGGGGGGGGGGGGGGGGGGGGGGGGGGGGTGGGGGGGGGGGGGGGGGGGTGGGGGGGGGATTGGGGGGGAGATGAAAAAAGAAAACTTTTTTAACAGAAACTTGCTGAATGGCATTTTTGGATGAGGAGTAATGGCTTGGTTCAAGTGGCACCAAATTTCTCCAATAATTCTCCAACAAATTATTTGTTTCTTTGCATCAGTTTTCCCCCTTAGGCGTGTGCTTAAAGGGGGGAAAGAAAAGGAGAGGAGATGCTTCCCGATCTCACTGTTTGGGTGCTTTGTGCTGCTGCCTTGATGCTTTGCATCATTCACTAGTTCCTAAAAAATAATCAAAAATGAAAAAATCAATAACAGAAACGGACATCTCCCACCCCCCACCCTGAAAAAAGGTGAACTTGTTTGTGTTTGTGTTTTTGTGTGAGTGAAATCTATAAATTCAAAGTGGGTGTAAATCTGTGATGGGAGAGGGGAAGGGGAGCGAGGGTGGAATGGGGGGATATTTCAAGAAAATGAAACCGTTAACCTAACATGTCATGCACCAAACGTCATGAGTGTTAGGAAGACGGTCCAGCCATCTGATCGGCAAATGGAGCAGTGTCCATTCAACGGGCGTTGCTGAAGAAGTCTTATGTCTGATAGCTTCATACCCTGGCTCCTTTGCTTGGTGTGTCTGGGATCTGGAGTATCTAGGTCAGCACCAGCTAGGAAAGAAGGGAGGCGGAGAGAAGGGACAGTATGTGTGTGGATGGTGAGGGTTAGAGAAGATTTGAGGCGGGGGGGGGGGGGTGAGGGATGTATGTGTTGGGAAAGGGGGAAAAAGTAAACACATTTGGGCAGGAATAGCTGGAAGCAGTGCCGTGAGGTTTTACTCCCAGGAACTTAGTCAAATGACGTTTTGGGCGGTCAGTACTCTGTCTGTCTGTCTGTCTGTCTCTCTCTCTGTGCGTGTGTGTGTATGTGCGTGTAAGTGTTCTGTGTGTGTGTGTCTGTCTGTGTATGTATGTGTGGTGCGTACGCGCGCGCGGGTGTGTGTGTGTGTGTGTGTGTGTGTGTGTGTGTGTGTGCGTGCGTGCGTGCGTGCGTGCGTGCGTGTGTGCGTGTGTGTGTGTGTGTGTGTGTGTGTGTGTGTGTGTGTGTGTGTGTGTGAATGTGTCTAAGCGCTCATGTGCACATGTGTGTGCCTTTGTTCACACTGTTTTTGTTGTTGTCTCGTGCGCTATGTTGAGTGTGATATGGGCTCAAATTGAAAGACTGCTACATCGCAGTCGAGTATTGTCTACTTAATGATCAGTCTCAGAGAGAATGTAAAGCCTGCCCTGCTTAAACACAAATGGTGATTCCACTTGAATACTCTCAAAACAAAGCTGAAAAAAAAATCTTACGACTAACAATAACGTGAAGTAAGCCTAAAGGAAAACAAGAATACTGAATAATAAAGTAAACATTGTGTCAATGTTCGGAGAAGAAAAAGAAGGAGAAGCACAAGGAGGAGAAGAAAAAAGGAAAGAGAGAGTGAGAGAGAGAGAGAGAGAGGAGAGAGAGAGAGAGAGAGAGAGAGAGAGAGAGAGAGAGAGAGAGAGAGAGAGAGAGAGAGAGAGAGAGAGAGAGGAGACAGATAGACAGATAGACAGATAGATAGAGACAGATATTTCTTGCATTATGTGGTTTTGTCTACATGTGCAGGCAATACATGCTCCAAATTTATTCTGTGCTAAGAATAATGTCGTCGCTGAATACGGCTAAGACTTTGATCTAGTTGGAAAAAAAAAACACTTCTTTCAATGCTCAGTGCATCGATATGGGCCTCGGCAAATCACACACTGACCTCATTCTGTCAATCTTATGTGTGACTGGAAAGCCTTACTTCTGTCTACCGTGTGCAGGTGTATGTGTATCAAAATGGTCTGCCTGAATAGTGTGCAGGCAGTTCGCGGTTGTAAGGGAGAGAAGCCAGTAAAACATGCTTAGAAATAAGAGGACTCTGTCAAACCTATTACCAAGGCAGTCATCTAGTGAAGTTATAAATAGGAAACCAACAATATAACTTTCCTTTGAAAGTTACCTTCTTTCTACAAAAATGTTAAGGTAGGATTCGCTTCAGCAGTAAACAAACCAATCTGTGCCTTTATTTGAAAGCAAGGGTATATGAAGTTGTTGAGTATGATCTTCACTGTGATTCTTCACAGATAGAAAACACAAGGGAGAGAAATCATGTTTGAAGGCGAATGAGTGAGAGCTCTCTCCTTCGTGAGGTTCATTCTGGCGTCTTTTGCTGGCTGCGTTAGGACGGAATGGTCTGGGGAGCGTGAGCTGTTTCCGGGTTGTGCAGTCTGATGGTCTCCGCTAATTACCCATCCATCAGCTTTACAACCCCCCCCCCCCCCCCCCCCCCCCCCCCCCCACTCTCTCCCCAGGAGTGCAGGATGAAAAAGATCAATAGAGAAGGCGTTCACCTCCTAACGCCTTACATCACGCATGCACCCTCCTTCACCCCTTCCCTTACTCGCCCCTCTCTCTCTCTCATTCTCTGTGTGTGTGTGTGTGTGTGTGTGTGTGTGTGTGTGTGTGTGTGTGTGTGTGTGTGTGTGTGTGTGTGTGTTTAGGGAGAGGTATTCTACAGGAGGGGAAAACAATGAGAAAGGAATTTTATTCTTCCTTTTCCTGCTGGCTCCCTTTTTCATCGGACCTTGGAGGGAAGGGGAGGGGGAGAGGAAGCAAAACGAGGAGAGTTTGTTGTCAGTGTTGTTGTTGTTGTCGTCATCGTTGTTGTTTTAGTTTTGTTTTGTCTGTTCTTGTCCTTTCTTTCTTTAATTGGTTTTCTGTTTATATGGCTCTCTATTTTTCTGGACCACTTTCTGTCTCTTCCTAATGGCACTGCTATCATACATCCAGGCTTTCCTCCTATTGCTATCATACATCCAGGCTTTTCCTCCTAGTGGCATTGCTATCACACATCCAGGCTTTTCCTCCTAGTGGCACTGCTATCATACATCCAGGCTTTTCCTCCTAGTAGTACTGCTATCATACATCCAGGCTTTTCTCCAAGTGGCATTGCTATCATACATCCAGGCTTTTCCTCCTAGTGGCATTGCTATCACATATCCAGGCTTTTCCTCCTATTGCTATCATACATCCAGGTTTTTTCCTCCTAGTGGCACTGCTATCTTACATCCAGGGCTTTTCCTCCTACTGGCATTGCTATCATACATCCAGGCTTTTTTCCTCCTAGTGATATTGCTATCATACATCCAGGCTTTTCCTCCTATTGCTATCATACATCCAGGCTTTTCCTCCTATTGCTATCATACATCCAGGCTTTTCCTCCTAGTGCTATCATACATCCAGGCTTTTCCTCCTAGTGGCACTGCTATCTTACATCCAGGCTTTTCCTCCTACTGGCATTACTATCATACATCCAGGCTTTTCCTCCTAGTGATATTGCTATCATACATCCAGGCTTTTCCTCCTAGTGGCATTGCTATCATACATCCAGGCTTTCCTCCTACTGGCATTGCTATCATACATCCAGGCTTTTCCTCCTAGTGATATTGCTATCATACATCCAGGCTTTTCCTCCTAGTGGCATTGCTATCATACATCCAGGCTTTTCCTCCTAACAGCATTGCTATCACACATCCAGGCTTTTCCTCCTGGTGGCATTGCTGTCATGCATCCAGGCTTTTCCTCCTAGTGGCATTGCTATCATATATCCAGGCTTTTCCTCCTAGTGGCATTGCTATCAAACATCCAGGCTTTTCCTCCTAGTGGCATTGCTATCATACATCCGGGCTTTTCCTCCTAACAGCATTGCTATCACACATCCGGGCTTTTCCTCCTAGTGGTATGTCCATCATACATCCAGGCTTTTCCTCCTAGTGGCATTGCTATCATACATC
>JADBJO010009906.1:65000-70000 GCA_016801955.1 Conus betulinus
TGTAGATGCAGTATACCATAAGCAGTGCAGGGTAAATTTCAGAAGACTGAAAGAAATCCCACAGGCGTTCCTGCGTTCTTCCAAGGAAGAAACCGCAGATACTGCATGTGCCAACAAAGGGAGACCTGAAGATGCACATGCCGAAGCGTTCACACGTGTCATTTCTTATTTCAAAGAAAATGACAAAGAGCAGATCACAATCACCGACTTGTGTAAAAAGATGGAAGAGTATCTTACAGATGGGGACACTCCTTACACAGACAAATACATGAGGCAGAAAAATCACACCACTTTGGAGATGAAGCAATAATACGCATCAGAGGTAAACAAAATGTCGTCACTTAAGATCAACTTCGGAGAAAATCCTTGAGCAGTTTGCAAAGTCCAACAGAGAAAAAATGACACCGAGAGATAAAAAAAAACAGAATAATCAAAACGGCAGCAAGATTACTTCTGTCGGATATCAAAAACGTTGACACATCAAAAAACAGAATATCCATCAGCTTCAGAGATTTCAGACACTACAAGAAATTTAGACTATCTACCACCCTCATTGCTTCTTTTTCTCAGAACCCTGCTGGAAAGGGAAAAAAGATCCTGACTTGAAAATTTGCTTCTCTAGGTCAGGCACTGATGCAAGCAGCTCGGCCGAAAGTACTGATCCCACCCTTCAGATTGCGCTTGGAGTTGCCATGCACCACCTGACTAGCTCCAGAGACATTGTTGAACGAATTCACAGGCTTGGATTCTGTTCTTCATATACTGAGATTAATTGTTTGAAATGTGTGCTGCCGCAGAGCAGGGAAAAAGATTTGGTGGGCGTCAAACCAAACAGCTTCATTCAGTTTGTTGCTGACAATGTGGACCATCAGGTCAGGACGCTTGATGGGACTGGTACCTTTCATGGTATGGGCATTATTGGCGCTGTGACCCTGGTACAAAAGAAAGCAAAGCTGTCCATCGTGATGTAAACATATCACCAGAAAAAATTTCAGCAATTGGCAAAATTCCCATTCGCTATTATGAAGCCTCTGCACCTAATCTGTCATTGGCATATGAAGTGTTACAAGACTTCGGTATTGATGACAGAACCAGGCAACTGGATCTTCTGTGGAAAATTTCCTGGCCTCTGCGTTCCCACGTTCAGGATGGTCTGGGATGATGCAAGCTGTAAGTAATGGACACTACCCAGGTCAGAGCAGCTTCACATTTCTCCCGATTATAGACATGGATCCAACAAAATATGAGCTGCATATTCTCCACACTGCACTTTGTCTCATCCTTGGCTAGCGTTTACAACTGCACACCAGTTCTGACCCTTCGACCAACCACTCTGGTGGAAATCAACGATGATCATTGATCATGAGCCAGCTAGCAGTGTACTGCATTCCATCGTCCTTCGCCTGGGAGGATTCCACTGTGAAATGAGTTACCTGGTTGCATTGGAAAACTCATGGCAGGATCTGGGATTGAGCAAGTTTTGGAAGTGGTCTATGCTCAAAACTCGGTCAGTCATATGCTAAGTGGCAAGTCTGTTTCAAGAGCTGTCCGTGGACATTTCCTCATAGATGCTGTCCTCAACGCACTGATTCTATCTCGAACTTTCAACGTACCCTTGAACACACTCAGTGTCGGCGGCACTGAAGACACAAACATTGGACAAATACCTTCATTGGCATCACCAGTCCATGACAGTGACCCCCACAGGAACAAAAAGATGAAGAACTGCAAAACAATGGAAGAAGGACCCAGTAGCAACATTCAGAGCACCGAAAGCCTTCATAGTTCTTGTCTTTGTATGACCGTTGTCACAAAGAAGGAACATACTGCAGAGGAGTTTGACGAAAAAAGAAAGTGCTGACATAACAGCAGTGGAAAACAACCTATTGATACAAAAGCTGACCTTGAAGGAAGCCGCCGCCTGTCCGCGCCTTTGGCTTCAGTATATGCATATGATCGACATACTCCGGCAGTTTTGTGAAGGCAGAAAGAAAGGACAGGCAATGGATGCTGCATTCTCCATGTCTTACAAAGAATGCTTCCTACTTGGCTGCGGCAGGTCACTCTCAGTATACCAAATCAGTGCACATATACCTTCAGCAAATGCAGCAAAACTGAGAGATCGCCATCCAGATGTCCACCATGCCTTTCAGTATGGATATCATGTCCTGCGCAGAGTGACAGGTAATGGGCTGGCTGAGCACCGATTTGGTCATTGAGCAAGTCCTGATGAAGAGCATCAAGTCAGCAGGAGGTCTAACAAGAGGCAGAGG
Source organism: Conus betulinus (assembly GCA_016801955.1). NCBI lineage: Eukaryota > Metazoa > Mollusca > Gastropoda > Neogastropoda > Conidae > Conus > Conus betulinus. The sequence continues at coordinate 67,274 of JADBJO010009906.1, forward strand.
CATGGCTGAATCCCAGCGCACCAGGTGGCTTCTGTCCATGCCAGCTTGTGCTGACATGAATAATGCCCTGCAGGAAGTGACGGGCCAGGCGTACTGCACCAGTCAGGAACATGTGGAGATCAGCGAGACAAGGAAGACGAGAGATGACAAAGACATGAAGGCCATTCTAAACTTCTCTTCTTGATCGCAATCCCTTTAATGGTGATGAGCATTGAGAAACATCAGCACTGGGGTGACAGCAGATCCGTATGTTAATGTAGGACAAAGCTGACGTTGTTGGGCAAGGCCATACTGGACTCAATGCAAGGTGTAGCGGTAAGGACTTCAAATTTTCAAGAAAAGATCAGGCCATCACCATGAATATCAAAGCATGCGCTTAAAGTGGACGGTGAGGCAATTCAGGTGGATCCCCAGCTGCTCTTTAAGCGACTTGTGACAGCAGCTTCTGAAACGTCCCCAAGACTTTGATATAGCAGCAATATTCACTTTGAAACTCGCCTCACCTCCTCCCTCTCTTTTTGACCAAGCAGGGCTTCTCCGGGAATCCAATAAATCTGCCTTAGCCGATGCCATCTCGGCAACCAGTCAAAGGAGAACCTCTTGAAAGAAGAAGCTGCGGGTGATAGAGAAGAAGAATTGTCTTGGATGGATGGTGGGCTCTCTCCTTCACACAAAATTCCCTGGAGAAAGACTGAATCTTCTCTGCCATTGCCAGGAAGTATGTGAATTACGTCTGCCAGAGGTATAAGAGTCCAACAGTTGTGTTTGATGGATATGGATCTGGTCCATCGACAAAAGATGTAGCCCATCTCAAGCGTTGTATCTGTGCTGGCATCGTTGGGACCAACTGTAAAATTTACAGGAGACATGCTTTTGACCTCAAAGAAAGAGGTTTTCCTCTCCAATCGATCAACAAGCAACATTTCATCGATTTCCTTTCAGAGGCACTGATCTCCTGTGATGTCCATGTCCTACATGCAAAGTGTGATGCTGACAAACCTCATAGTCAAAAAAAACTGCCCTGGAACATGCGGCTTCTTACAAGACGACAGTTGTGGGGGAAGATACAGATCTACTGGTGCTCCTTCCCACCATTTAAACCAGAACTCAAAGCCCATCATTTTTCGCTCTGACAAACACACACGCACCAAGAAACATGGATGGAACATCCAGTGGCTGGCAAAAAGTCTTGGACGGGGAGACGTGCTATCTCCTACCATTTGTCCACGCACTAAATGGTTGTGACACAACATCACGACTATTTGGAGTTGGAAAAAGGCATTCCACTGAAAAAAACTGTCTGACTCCAGGTTTAAGACACAAGCACACATCTTTTGTAGACAAGGGATGCCACAAACTGACATCATCTCAGCTGGGGAGAAGGCCCTGGTGTGCCTTTACAATGGCCGTAACGAAGATACCCTTGATGAACTTCGCTACCAGCGCTTCCACGAGAAGGTGTCTTCCTGTGCCACCTCTGTGCAGATCCAAAGTCTCCCCCCCTACCAGCGCCTCAGCAAAAATACCACAGTCTACGTGTATACCTCCAGGTGTCAGGTAAATATTCACTGTTCCGTGTCCCTATTTCAAATTTGTGTGTGTGTGTGTGTGTGTGTGTGTGTGTGTGTGTGTGTGTGTGTGTGTGTGTGTGTGCGTGCGTGCGTGCGCGATTCCATTAAAGAAACCTGCATAACTGCAATAAATATGTGGTATATAATGTATTTGTGATCTTTAAAAAATGCCAGAATTGTTCTATGTAAACAACAGTTATTCATTCAAATGTATTACCCACAAAAACAACGTAAGGTTATGATGATTCTTGCTCTCAGGAATGGATCAACCCTTCGTCGGATTTGGAAGCAGAGCACTGGGGATGGGAGCTCATATCTGGACGGCTGGACCACGGCCAAACTGATCTTCTTCCTGCACCAGAGGATCTACTGAAAGTGATCAGGTGCAACTGTATGAAGGACTGCAGTTCAAAGAGATGTACATGCAGAAGACATGGTCTGCAGTGTTCCGTTGCCTGTGGACAGTGCAAAGGCTTGAGCTGTTCGAACTCATCATCGCTACAAGAAGTGGATGCGCTTGACTTCCCAGAAACTGTCTGTTTTAGAGTGATTCTTTAAAGGATGTTGAAGAAATGGTTTTCATTTTGTATTGACATGTGCCGCTCCAGTTTGAATGTACAGTTTCCAGAGATACATGAACTGTGCTGATTACACGGAGCTGATCGGACTTGCAAGCAAGACTACCCAAGTTGGATTACATCTGAAGGTGTTCATTTCTTCCTGGATTTTTAAAAATCAATTTGTGGAGATTTCACTGTCTAGAACTGACCACTGCATCTATATGTCTGGGGGAAATGCAAAGGTGAGTACTCACTTGTGTTCCATACAAAGGCAAAATGATGCGGTGTGGGTGCAGATGTTCGTAAGTTGTAAAAACCCTAAACCGCTTCCAGGTTCAGTATATTTTCAATAATATTTGCTCCGCCTTGCTTCTCTCTATGATTTAGTTATCTAAAACTATATTCAGTACATTGATACTTTTCAAATGATATCCTGCATGACTATATTTTACGAATGTTTGAAAGAAATGCTAAAAAATAGACTTATGATGACGTCATATTCTTATGGAACGTGACCTTGCGACATTTTGATCGTTCTACTTTTTTGATATGTGAAAAGTTACTATTTCATACACATTTCCACGTGAAATCATTAC
>JADBJO010009907.1:0-7500 GCA_016801955.1 Conus betulinus
AGCCAGTGCATGCAGCGAGAGTTTACTCTGAGCAGTATGTATAATCTTACCGCTTCGCTGAACATTTTCTCGAAATTTGAAACAACCTGGTGTTCCACAGAAGATGTTATCATCATCACCATTATCATCATCATCATCATCATCGTCATCATCATCATCACCCTCCTCCTCCTCCTTCTTCTCCTGCTCCTCATCGAGCCTTAACTCTCAAAGCCAGGGAGTGTTGCGCCACGATAACCAACATTAACTGTCTGCCCATTAAATTATTGATTGCTTCGCATCCTCAGGCCCGGCCAGCGAAACGAACGCACTGCGTGAAATTCTGCATACATTTTACATATCGTTTCTGCCTCGGTTCTTGAGGGCTGACGATGCTTCCTTTATGAAGAAAGGAGAAGACAACTCTGTCGTCCGAACTGGGTAGATTTTTCAATGAAGGTTCTTGAGATAGAAAGGATTAGGTAGAGGGCTGGGTTAGGGGTTAGGGACATACATTCTGAGTCCCAAAGCCTTTCAGGCTTCCTTATCGAAGCCCCCCCCCCCCCCCCCCCCCCCCGCCCCCTTCCCCCCATCTGTAATGCATAACGCGCCGCCATTCCTGATAAAGATGGGCGGAAGAAGAATTTCTCACACAGGCTGCACACCAAACATGAATGCCACCAAGACCTTGCTTAAGGAGTCGAGTATTCATAGACTGGCGCAGTTGGGACTGTTTTGAGAATTTTTATTGTGTCTGAAAGTTCATTCTTCTCTTTTTCTCTCATATGGCCATCAAATGTACAAGCCAGGTGGTTCCAAGCAGACAGATGGAAATCAAAGAATGGGATTACTTTGTTTCTTGGAACTAACGCGAAGATAGGGTCACGAGTGAGTGCAAAGACCTGAAATGTGCGCCAGCTAAGAGGAAGATCATGTATATGAAGATTATGTGTGATTTCATCAGTGAAGATCCACCCCCCCCCCCCCCCCAAAAAAAAAAAAAAAAAAAAAAAAAAAAGGGAAATAATTGAAGGGGGAGTTATCAATTTTTTAAAATCAAATGCTGGCTCACATTTCTAGTGCTGCTGTTCGTCCTTCGATTTCGAAGATAACCATGACTTCAATCTTAGATGGAAGATCGCTGAGTGTGGGTCCGCAGGTGGCTGGTGAGGCCGATCTGGGCCCGGAAGGAACGCCCACATATGGGACACATGTGGGTGGGTGCTGCTACAGTGGAGGTGGAGGCAGCATTGATGGTAGACCTCAACATGCCTACATGGATTATCATATACTTCTAGTGCAAAATCCTGATTGTGGTGTGTAGCCACATACAGCAGTCCCCCCCCCCCCCCCCCCCCCCCTCCCCATGCCCTTTCCCCCTCCTCCTCCACCACCCAGTTCTCCCATCTTTCTTTCCCCCTCTCCGCTCCCCATGTTTATCAGACTGGTAAAGATGGGAGGTCGCCTAATGAGAGGGATGAAGTTGCGATGACCGGTTCAGAGAGAGGTCATCCAGCACAGCCGCACTGAGGAGGGGGAGGGGGGGGGGGGGCGGCGGGGGGATGGCGGGGTGAAGAGGTGTGTGTGTGTGTGTGTGTGATGGGGGTGAAGGGGAATCTTTACAGATGCAAATATTATGATTATTAAGAGCGCCCGTGTGCCGTAGATGTTAAATATTACCATCCAGTTTTTTTTTTTTTTTTTCACAATCACAACCAGCATAATAGTTTATTCTGCCCGAAGGCAGCCTCCCTCCTCTCTCTCTCCCATCTCTCTCCATCTCTCTCTCTCTCTCTCTCTCTCTCTCTCTCTCCTCTCTCTCCGCTTGTGTGTGTGTGTGTGTGTGTGTGTGTGGGGTGTGTGTGTGTGTATGCGTACGTGTGTGCGTGCATGCGCGCACGCGTGCACGTGTTTGTGCGTGCGTGTGCGTGCGTGTGCGTGCGATATGCTTGTTGTGGTGGTGGTGGTGTGTGTGTGGTGTGTGTGCGTGCGTGTGCGCGCGCGCGCGCGCGCACCCGTATGCGTATGTGTGTGGTCTGTATGTGTGAGCGTGTAGTGGTGGTGGGTAGTGGTGGTGGAGAGAGAGAGAGAGAGAGGGAGTGTGTGTGTGTGTGTGTGTTTGTGTGTGCGCGCGCGCGCGCGCGTGTGTGTGTGTTTCCGTCCGTCCGTCCGTCCGTCCGTACGTACGTACGTATGCGCGCGTGTGTGTGTGTGAATAAGTGTGTGTGTGTGTGTGTGTGTGTGTGTGTTGTGTGTGTGTGGTTGTGTGTTGTTGTGCGAGAGAGAGAGAGAGGAGAGAGAGAGAGAGAGAGAGAGAGAGAGAGAGAGAGAGCGACGTCCGTGTGTGTCCGTGCGTGCGTGCGCGCGCGAGCGATCGGAACGTTGTGCGTGCGTGTGTTGCGTGCGTGCGTGCGCGCGCGAAGCGGTGCGTGGCGTGCGTGTGCGCCCGAGCGAGCGAACGTGAGTGTGTGTGCCCCGTGCGTGCGCGCGCGCGTGTGTGTGTTGTGTGTGTTTTGTGTTTGTGTGTGTGGGTGTTTGTGTGTGTGTGTGTGTGTGTGTGTGTGCAAGCGTGTGAAGGTGTGATAGTGGTAGTGGTGGTGATATGTGTGTGCGTGCGTGTGTGCGTGCGTGCGTGTGTGTTGTGTATGCGTGCGTGCGTGTGTGCGTGCATGCATGCGTGGGTATGTGTGCATGCGTGTGTATGTACGTGTGCGTGCGCGCGCGGCGCACATTGCGCGCGTTCGTGCGTGTGCTGCCTCTATGAGCGTAAGTATGTTGTACGTGCGCACGCGCGCGTGGAAATGACTGTGTCAGTACGCGCGCGTGCATACGAGTGTGTGTGCCGCATTAAGCAGTATGCATGTCAAAAGAATGTCGTTTAAACCTATAACACCTAACACTGTAGTATGAATATGTTTAGGATTGTACAAAATACAGTTTTTCCTATCTATATAGTTATTCGTTAAGTCCTGTTAACATACAACGGTGTATATTCTTTTATGGCATGTTAATAGTCCCCCATACTCCTCATCTCTCTCTCTCCTCTCCTCTCTCTCGCCTCTCTCTCTCCCTCACCCTCTCTCGCTCTCTCTCTCCTCCCCCTCTCTCGCTCCTCTCTCTCTCCAGGCTCCTCTCCTCTCTCTCCTCCCCTCTCCTCCCTCTCTCATCTCTTCTCGCTTCCCCTCTCTCTCTCCCGTCCTCTCCTCATCTCCTCTCTCTCCCTCTCTCTGTATGTCCCATCAGGTCTCGCGTTACCGTTTGTGTTGGAAATGGAAATGCATGAAGTATACGTATGTGTCCCCCAAAGCAATTAAAAAGCGGATGGGCGAAACATTAACCCGACTTTTCATGGCGTTTTTGTAGGATCGTCTAACAAAGGATCATAAGATTTTGAAACAAAATACAACGTTCCAAAAGAAATACTCAACAGAAAAGATAGTGACAAGATGCGCTATATCTAGTTGTTAACCTACTTACCACAGAAGGAAGAGAACCCCTATTTTTATGGTTGGTGTGTTGGATGGACTAGCCGTTTTTCTGTTGTTGTTGGTTTGCTTTTTTTTTTTTTCTTTCTATCGTTATAAGTGCTAGTCCTTCGAAGACGACGGTCCACAGAGGTTCCTCGTGCAGCATGCCTTTTTCGGGGCACGTAAAATATGCCATGGCAATAAGTGAGTTTGTCCCCTAGATAAATTTCGATAGCTAAAAAAAAAAATCAACAACAAAAAACAACGAAACAAAAACAAACAAAAAACAAAAAAAAAACCCGAAAAAACACCCTTTTATGGGTAATGGGTAAGTACAAGACTCATATAGGCAGAAAAGAAACACAGGTGGCGCTGTCCTGTGGCGATGCGGTCTTCCTAGGGGACAGCAAACCGAATTTCACCAATGGGAAATCTGTTATGACATGAAACTGTTTTATGGGCGTGTATTTGTTTGATTGCGAGAGCAAGAGTTACCTTACTTGTTTTGTTGTTTATTATTTACTGTTCCCTGCCTCATTTTATATTTACTTTCGTTTCAATCAAATCAAGGTTACCCTGTATTTGTTTCTGTTCATCCATATACTTGTTCTGACTATACTCAAGATCGAAAACGTTGTGCCAGTCTTAAATAAATATTAATTTATGTTTTGTTCACTTCTTTTCGTTGTTGTTGCTGTGTAGATGTGTCTGGTACAGGGTACAGTCAAGCTTGTAACAAACAATCTGGGAGATGTTTCCTTGTTTTGGTCTGTGTGCTCTGTGTTTCGTACCTGCTAGGTAATGTAGTGTATTCCTATGGAGTTATATGCTGTGTTTGTTTTACTTGTGGGAGCAAGAGTTACCTTATTTGTTTGTTGTTCCTTGCCTCATTTCGATTTCATATTTACTTTAAGAACTTCAGTACAGAATAGTACCTGACAGGTGAAGAACCTTAAAAAAAAACCCGGAGAAAAAACAGAAAAATTACGAAAAGCCCCAAAGCCCAAATCATTTAATCAGCACCCTGTTAGTTCAGAAAGACAAAGAAACAGGGACGAACAGTACTTTGTGTGTTCAAACCATAAACACAAATCTGTTTATTATGTAATGACTATATAATATATAATCAATAATTTGCATATTTCCACATCGGCTAGAATTCAGCGATCTGATAAGCACATACACAATACACACGTACGTGCGCGCGCGCAACATACACACACTCTCTCTCTCTCTCTCTCACACACACACACTCCTCATTAAAACTGCAAACACGCAAGCATACTGGCCCACAGCTGAAGTGTAGGGCAAACACTGAAACAGCCGAGTAAAATACATGGCCTAAATCTGCTTACTGTCTTCCCTCAACCGAACGAAACTCTGAGGTTAGGCCAGCATGTCCCGCACTTACTAAAGCCACTCTCCCCCCACTCCCCCCCCCCCCCCCCCCCCCTCCCCCCCCCCCCCCCCCCACCTGCCCCCCCCCCCCCCCCCCCCCCCCCCCCCCCCCCCCCCCCCCCCCCCCCCCCCCCCCCCCCCCCCCCCCCCCCCCCCCCCCCCCACTGCATCTGTCAAAAAGTTGTACTGAGTCTCCCTGTCTACGGGTACTGCTGAACACGTATTACAGCTCAGTAAGAGCCTTTTTTCATCGGTTCAAAGTCACGGACAATCGCGATTGTTTTTTTTTTTTTTTTCGTACAGCTTTGCCTTTTCAAACCACGGCTTAAAACATTTTCGAACTGGCCAATCAAAAACACACCCATGAAATCAAAACGGAAATGTCGTGCATGTATAGCTCCAAAGCGCTTGGAACAACGAGTTCTAACAAATAATAAACCAGACTGGTTGAACACATGGGAGTGAAGAGTGCATTGGTGAGTGTGTGGAATGGCCTGCATTTTGACTATTGCAGCATTCATTGTGTAAAAAAAAAAAAACTATTTACAGAATCTCTTGAGCGTTGCAGAACATTGTGCTTTTTGATGATTCTATTTTATAGTAAATTTTGACATATTATTACTAATTGTTGCTTTATATTGAACAGTTTTTTATATTTTTTGCGTTCAATAGCCCCTGAAGGGCAAACAAATTCGATAAACATTTTTCAGTTCACATTTCGTTTGTGTGTAAAGTTCGCCAAGACATTATGTTGAAAAAAAAAATGATATTAGTGATAACGTATGTATTGGCATGAAAGAGAGGCAAAAATGATATTAGTGATAACGTATGTATTGGCACATGAAAGAGAGCAAAATAAAACAAAAGATTAACGTTGTGTGCACTAAAGAGTTTTTTTCATCGAACACTTTTTTTCCACAGTGTTCAAAAAAAAAAACATTTGCAATGTTTACAGCTCCAGGCAGAGTGTTTTGATGGAATTTCTCTTACCTTTTCCGCAGCAAGCGGTTGATTGTAGGACATACTCCCGCAGCATTTAAAACATCATTTGTTCCAAGAATACTATGATACAACTAAGGAGAATCAAACTCCTTTGACACTCCGATGTGCTGGCCCTTATGTGAAGGTAGGTTACTGGGAAACTGGGGTCTGCCTGATCTCTCGTTTTTTTATTGATCCGGACAGGGGAAAGTTCGACTCTCTGACAACACGTTCAAAGCATTAACTAACAGCAAAAAGGTGAACAAATCAATACGAAATAACCTTCACGGCGGTGGGCGGTCCCAAACATAAACAGGTTCTTTTCAAACACGGGACGTCGACTTTTTTCTTCCACGTTAATCGTCATGTCCATCTCGCCTTGTCATTCTCTCTCCCAGTTATGTTTAGATCATCAGATCGAAAACTCCAGAAACACAATGTGGGCTCATCCAATTAACAAAATTGGAGTATTCTAGAATGCTGGAGAATTATGGCGTAGCACATCCAATTAAAATGCACGAAACGTTCTAGGGGGATCGGGAGTCATCATATGTTAGAGCCGATAAAATGTTCGGAACATTCGAGAGGTTCGTGCAAGTGCTGTGCTGCTTTATTCCGGTACCTGAAAGACGCATCCAGAATCATGACACAGTTTGCGCATGCGTCATCTGATAAACAAATGTCACACGAAATTGAACATAATACAAAGCGAAAGCCAAGACATATACACCTGAATCAACCAATGAAGTCGATCTGTTTTGTTGTAGGACACACCCCCATGGCATTTCAAATAACTCTTGACATGATAACCCTACGAACACGAACAGTTTCCAATCTGCAGCTAATATTATTCTGACATCGGCAATATTATCATTTTCTTTTAAAATCCCACTTTCTATGAAATATCCACATTCAGTTTTGTGACCATCAAAAGCAACAGTTAAAGTCGTTATCCATATGTGACAAATAAACTCATACGCTAATTTCATTCCCTTGTGTATACTATTAAACAAGTCTTAATGTATTTGGTATACCCAAGTCACCATCATTGCCACTGATATCTTATTGCATTCCAGTTTTTTCTCTGACATGTAATTTCATGAAGGACATCATGCAACACATCTGCCACATTCAATCAGACCATCAGACTCGGTTCTGTTCTAAACTCGCACGAGAAATTCATCGTTTCGTCCAAGGAAACATTTTATGACATTTTTCAAACTCCAACGTAAATTAGTCGTTTATATTATTGGCTTTTTACCCATTTTTTCTGTTTTCGGTATTGAAAACAGATTCACCAATTTCTAGGTGTTTTCGTGTAATCAGATACTGTATCATATATACTAGGTAGTCTATGTTTCATATGTGTATAGGTCCAACAGTTTCATTGTTGAGTAAGACAAAAGCGTGAGGGAAGATAATATTTCTGTGATGGCTGTCTTCTGTTCATGGCACCAAGTTTTCACCAGATGAGCAAAAGTGAGTCTTTCATTGATGAGCATTTTTCTGCCCATCCCCCCCCCCCCCCCCCCCCCCCCCCCCCCCCCCTCCCCCCCCCCCCCCCACCCCCCCCCCCCCCCCCCCCCCCCCCCCCCCCCCCCCCCCCCCCCCCCCCCCCCCCCCCCCCCCCCCCCCCCCCCCCCCCCCCCCCCCCCCCCCCCCCCCCCCCCCCCCC
>JADBJO010009907.1:17500-22500 GCA_016801955.1 Conus betulinus
AAACTGAATTCACTGAACTTGTTCAAGGTAAACCAACACTCCGATGATCTGTTCATAAACACTAGAAGACAACCAAACTGAACTCGCTAAACTTGTCCAAGCAAACTAACTCACAGACACGAGAAGAAAAGGACAACCGAATTCACTGAACTGTTCAAGGAATCTCCCACTGCTTGGAAGAAGGGGAAAGGAAAATCCAGTTTGCAGAATCAGCAGGAAGAAATGTGCTGGGATTTAATCACCACGGGGGGGCGGGAAAGGTGGTCTGTGTCGCTCAGCCGAAAGGCATCTGTCAAATCACTGGAACAGCCTTCTGTACCACTCGAATTTTTCCTCCACAACTCACGTCGCTCTCCCTCAGGACCTCACACGCCCAAATGACCCCATTTTACACAGCTCGCTAACAGCCTGTTTCAAATCCAGGAAAATGTTCGCAGCGTGAGTTAGTTAGTTCCCCTTCCCTGTCCGCACCCCCCGCCCCCCCCCCCCCCTACCCCCCCCCCCCCCCCCCCCATCTCCCATCCTCCCCGCTACCCAACCCCCTTCTTTCTCAGCTCCCTCTAAAAGAGCATAATACTTTCTTTCTTTTTTTTTTTTTTTAAAATACGCTTAAATTCAAAAAGAAATTTAGCTCATAGGGCCTACATCTGACACATGTTTTGAATCGTCTGTAAACTTTTCTTTTCTTCCAGCTTTTCGAAACTGGATATCAAATCAGTCAACGTCTTTGTCTGTCCGTTTGTCTGTCTGTCTGTGTCTGTGTGTCTGTGTGTCTGTCTGTCTCTCTCTCCTATCATCTTGCACTTTCCAATCCAGAAACACAATCTATCACCGAACAATACATTCACACACAAGCTTTTTTTTTTTTCTCTACCGGGTTTTCGAACTGGATATCAAATCAGTCCAGGTCTCTCTCTCTCTCTCTCTCTCTCTCCTCTCTCTCTCTCTCTCTCTCTCTCTCTCTCTCTCTCTCTGTGTTTATAACAGTGAAGATATGTGCCTGTGTGAGGCACTTCTGTTCATAATCATGTGACTTAAAAAAAATGACATATTCATTTTGAGTAATGAAAAGCACGACGTTATTTTCTTTTTCCTCTACATGGCTTCGAGCCTCGTCATTAGCAGCATTTACCTAATCCGTTGCAAGTTATACTTCGTTGCATCATAAACGTCTTCTTTTTTCGGCGCAGCAAATATTCATGTATACCTCCTTGACATAAAGGCTCTGTAGGCAATTGTCAATAAAAACGTATCTGAAGGCTCTGAAGCGTCTCTCTCTCTCTGTCTGTCTCTGTCTCTGTCTCTCTCTCTCTCTCTCTCTCTCTCTCTCTCTCTCTCTCTCTCTCTCTCTCTCTCCGGTCCAGAAAACACTGTCCGGTCCAGAAACACTGTCCATCACCGAACAATTTATTCACACACATTTTTGTGTGTTCTACCTTTTCTAATTAAGCCGATGTTGCTCATGCTATCTACTCATGAAAATATCGTAAAAGGGTTTCTGTTATCTGTGTATGTCAAGTGGTTCAAATCAAACCGTATGCCGAAATAACTGATCCTCATTTATTGTGTGGCTTGCTTCATTTCATGCCTTCCGACGCACGGAGGGCCAAGGCCTATAGAAACACAAGCACTCTATCTCTGACTGTCCGTCCGTCTGTCTGTCTGTCTGTCCCCCCCCCCCCCCCCCCTCTCTCCTCTCTCTCTCACACACACACACACACATACACACACACACTCACACATTCTACAACACAACACAACACAACACAAAACACACACACACACGCACGCGCACGCACCCCCCCCCCCCCCCCCCCCCCCCCACACACACACACATTCACGCAGGCACGCACTCACATACACAAACTTTCTCTCTCTCTCTCTCTCTCTCTCTCTCTCTCTCTCTCTCTCTCTCTCTCTCTCTCTTCACACACACACACACGCACACACACGCACACACACACGCGCACACACACACACACACACACACACACACACACACACACACACACATACACACACACACACACACACACACACACACACACACACACACACACACACACACACACACAGCTCCTTCGCGAGAGAAAATGCAAATGCACCGACTAGAATCACAATGCACCAGCCCTGGGGGAAGTGTTAAGCGTTGCATGTCATGGGCTGAAGGATCCGTCGGTTCGAATCTCATCAGGCACGTGTACATTTGTAGGGTTTGCGGGTCTGGGTTGGCTTCTGCCCATAATTGGTGTGAGCTGTCTGGGTTCAAATGCGGAGACTGGAACCACACGGTAAGGTCTTGACTACTTAAAGGATGCGTCTCTGAAATTTGTGCCCAAAGTTTCCTAATCAGCTTCGCTAAAGTCTGTATCTTTAGGGCCTGAGTAAGACAAGAATATGTTTTTGAAAAGAAGCAGAGAGTATATATCTGATGTGGCGTTGAGGACCTCCATAGAATGCAGAACCTCACTGCTCATCGGAAATACAGGTATCAAAACCTGTGGCCTTCATTTCCTAGCTTTCGTGATGATTTTTAGTTTCGTTTTCCTCTCCACGTTGATGTCCGTGGTGAGTTCGTATCTCTGTCGGCTGGCTGACGAAGAAAGTTGTGAATGTACGTTCATTAAAGCTGGATCCCTGACTATGCGAACACTGTTATCAGTTGGGGGTTCGGAACCGGCTTCACTGAAGACCATCGGAAGGACTCAGTGGCAGGGCAGTGTGTACTCTGGCAGGTGTCTTCAACGCGTAGATGCTTTTCCCTCGTCTTTCCGCTCAGTGCGAAGACTCCCACGACGCTCAATCCAGCTCCACGTCACATAGTCACAACCAGCTTTGTCCTGTCGCAGTATCAACACACCGGTATTCAAAAGGGAGCAATTAATATCAAAAGCAAAACAACAACAACAACAACAACAATAATAATAACAACAACAACAATAATAATAATAATAATAATAATAATAATACAACCCAGACTGAATATCAACAAGTGATTTCGTACACATCTAGAATTTTGAAACAAATATTCAGGGATCCAATATGTTACAGTTATGTAGTCACTTAAAACAGAACATCCTAAATTCAAAACTGAAGACCAAAGTCATTTTCAGAGCCACGTTGGAATAAACGAATTACTGGTATGTAACTATAATCAAAGTTATTCACTTAATAGAAGCGATTACCTTTGAAGCTGTTCGGGTTGTTTTTCTGAGCAACTTTTGCATTAACATGGAAATGAAGGCAACACCATATGTAAGGTTATTTAAAAAAAAAATAACACCATATTGAGGGATATTCAAAAAGTAATACATATATTAGGGTTATTCAAAACGTAGCACCACATCGAGGGTTATTCCAAATGTAATCACCATATTGCGGGGTTATTCAAAAGTAACACCACATTGAGACAAATCTTAAATAAATGTCAGCGAACCGCCCAGAGAAACGTGGACAAACGAGTCTCAAGACAACACACAACGCGTTTCGACCTCTTAGGTCTTCCTCATGTGAAACAAAAACGAACAAAATAACGAAAATGCACTTAGCTTTGATCGCTTCAGATTGCTTCTGAGTTCAGCGCAAGGAAGAAGGCGTTGAATGAGCAACTTTTGCATTAACATGGAAATGAAGGCGACACCATATGTAAGGTTATTTAAAAAAAAAAAAAGTACACCATATTGAGGGATATTTCAAAAAGTAATACCGTATCTAGGGTTATTCAAAACGTAGCACCACATCGAGCGTTATTCCAAATGTAATCACCATATTGTTTATTATTATTATTATTATTATTATTATTATTTATTATTATTCAACGCCTTCTTCCTTGCGCTGAACTCAGAAGCAATCTGAAGCGATCAAAGCTAAGTGCATTTTCGTTATTTTGTTCGATTTTGTTTCACCTGAGGAAGACCTAAGAGGTTGAAACGCGTTTGTGTGTTGTCTTGTGACTCGTTTGTCCACGTTCTCTCTGGGCGGTTCGCTGACATTTACTTAAGATTTGCTTAAGATTTGCCTGCAGTCGTTTCACTTTGCAACTAGAACCACATTGAGAGTTGATCAGAAAGCAACACCACATTAAGGGTTATCCAAAAGTAACACCATAATGAGGGTTATTCAAAAAGTAACACCATATTGAGGGATATTCAAAACGTAACACCATATTAAAGGTTAATAAAAAAAAAAAAAAAAAGTAACACCATATCGATGGTTAATCAAAAAGTAACACGGGATTGTGATTATTCCAAAAGTAACATTATATTGAGTTATCAAAAATCTGAGCGCAAGGATATCTGAACGCTTTTTTTCGCCCTGATGATTACAACAACAAAAAAAAAATCCAGCACAAAGTGTCCACAAGGTTTGTAGTTACGCTCTCGATTCACTCATTTTGCGAACATTGTGACCTACTTCAACGGACTCCGGTCCAAGTCTCAGCGTCGACACGAGAAGGAGGAAATGACCGAGACAGACTGGGGCAGACGGACGCGTCAACAGACAGACGGACAGACAGACAGACAGACAGACGGACAGACAGACGGCTTGTCACACCACTTCACACGCGGAGTGTCACCCTCCTTTCGGGCAAGCGGAAGGAGTCGACTCCATCGCACGCTCCACCGTCTTTACACTTAAAATTAACCCAAAACACAGTGACTAGAGGTTTTTCTCCGGAAACATCGATTTTGGGGCGGAGGGGGAGGGGGGGGGGGGGGGGCAATGTTTTAAGAAATGTCTGTGTTGTCTGCCCTTCCCTGCCCTTCCCTCGTCCCACTCCCCCATTCACTCTCCTTCTTCCCCTCCCCTACTTCCTACTCCCCTTACTCCCCCCCCCCCCCCCCCACCCCCTCTCTCTCTATCGTTTCAGTACACTTTGTTGTCCCGCTCCCTCTACCCTCCCCTCTCCTCCCCGCCCCTTCCCTTTCTACATGGGAGGAAGTTCTGATTCTTCTCCACCCATGCTCTCTGAGAAACTTCGAATCTTTGAAACACTGTCT
>JADBJO010009907.1:27500-30000 GCA_016801955.1 Conus betulinus
GGTTGTATGAGACTTACAGAAACTGTAAAGCGTCTCGTCCCCACAAAAAAAATCAATGTATGAACAGATACTGAACTAGTTTCACTACACGACATGGTAAATATCATGTTCCTTCATAGCTGGAACACATGTTGAAAGAACCAGTCTGAAAAAAATGTCCAAGGACAGCCGGCCAAGCTTACATAAACCCAAATGTCGCAACCGTTAGAGGGGAACAGTAAGTAACGTTGATGTAAGCTGTTCCCAAAACAACTCCTACAGACTTTCTTGACGTCTGGCAGACAGAGGGAAAGCAAACATGGCTCGTTGTGCTGGCTCGAGCAGTTTTTTTGTTTTTTTTTTTCTTTTATAAAAGTTTCTACATTTACAAGATTTACGATCTAGGGATTTGAAAGAATTAACCACATCAAGATCTCTCTGATTCTACATACGAGAGAAATCACTTTGTTTTTGTTTTGCTATCATTAACTTCATGTTTCCATTACAAAGTATATCAGGAAAGGTATACGAATCTCTCTCACTCCCTCTCTGTCTGTCTGTCTGTCTCCACACACACACACACACACACACACACACACACACACACACACACACACACACACACACGTTTCATTCACACACACACACACACACACACACACACACACACACACACACACACACACACACACACACACACACACACACACACACACACACACACACATGCGCGCACACCACCACCACCCCCTCCACACACACACACACACACACACACACACACACAGAGAGAGAGATGAGAGAGATGAGAGAGAGGAGAGAGAGAGAGAGAGAGAGAGAGAGAGAGAGAGAGAGAGAGAGAGAGAGAGAGAGAGAGAGAGAAACAGACAGACAAAGGGCAATCCTTGGTTACTCGACAACAGCAGCAACAACAACACAACAGCAGCAGTAGGAACCACCCACCACCACCACCACCAGACACCAAGAACAAAAGGGTAATGCTCGTCTATCCTATTCTAGGAAAGGCTGTTAGTCAAGCAATGACGAGAGGTGGCATAAAGAGGAGACAAACAGTGCTTAGAATCCCTCCCTCCCTATTTTGGGCCGCTTGAAATCCTGGAGGGTTTCTTTATGTGTTTTGAGTTTCTTTTCAAAAAACCTGAGAGAGAGAGAGAGAGAGAGAGAGAGAGAGAGAGAGAGAGAGAGAGAGAGAGAGAGAGAGAGAGAGAGAGAGAGAGAGAGAGAAATGTGTGATCCACAAATTCCCCAAGCAAACTAATTGGAATTTTCAGCACTGTATATACAGTTGCAGATGTGACCGACTTAAACTTTGCGAAAATGCGAAAGCACATACAGATACAGACATACAAACAGAAAGATCTACACACACACACACACACACACACACACACACACACACACACACACACCCACACACACACATAGATAGATAAAGATAGATAGATCATTCGATCAGATAGACAATAGATAGAAAGACCGATAGCTAAAGAGAATATCAGATAAATATCTTCTACAGACGTAACAGACGGTAGGCACAAAAAAAAGCACAAATTAACATTTTTCTTGATAGAGTAGACAGCAGAATGACAGCGATGTAAAGAGAGACGTACAGACGTGTGACATATTTCTCAGTTAAAATACAGTTTTGAATTCACAATACCACGTGTTTGATATACCCAGTTTCAATCAGCAAGAAATAAGCCTGTCCTGAAATTCTGATATAAACACGTCCTCGCACCGGATGCTTTACAGAACCAGAACATTCCAGAGCTATTTTCTGTGTCTGAATTCTTCCTACACATGATACCTAATCACATTTACCTCCTCACTGTATCAACATGATCTCGTAAGCCTGACTGCATATTCTGTTCATCGCTAATCTAACTGATCGTATTCAACATCTGACGCATTTCAAAACTGTTTTGTTAGATAGTGGATGTCTTCTTCCCCGCTTTTCCTTGCATTACCTTTGGTTTTTTTTTTTTTTTTTTTTTTTTTTTTTTCTTTTCTTTTTTTTTTTTTCTTTTAAGAAAGAGTGCAATGGAACGCCTAACATCTTCTGATGGCATGTGCGTGTTTTTCGTGTTGTTGTTGATCGTATTTTTGCTTTAGATCTTATATCTTCAATATTTCTGTTGCATAAATCAAGATTAAATAACCCAAATATCAGTTTTCTGCATATAGAGCGGTAAACTGCACGTAGCTTTCTGCATAGCCTTTTGAATTCCAAGATGACTTTTTTCTTATGAGTTTTTTTTTTTTAAATCTCGTCTCCTCGTCTCTAGGAAAACACGCCTCTTCGCCCTCCACCGTCCCTTCCCTGCCCCTACTCCGCTCTTTCGCTCTTTCAGTCCTCTTTCTTTGTTAGAACAAATCAAACTGGTAAAGGCACCCTACATACACACCCTACTCCACCCACTCTCTCTCTCTTTCTTTGTTAGACCAAATCAAACTGGTAATACAATACCTACCCCATTCTCTCTATCTCTTTCTCTTTCTT
>JADBJO010009907.1:35000-47500 GCA_016801955.1 Conus betulinus
CTCCCTAATCTATCCTCTCTATCATATCCCTCCCTCCCTATCTATCTGTACTGTCTGCTAGATCTATCTGTCTGTCAATCTATCTATCTATCTATCTATCTATCCATCCCTCTGTCTGTCTGTCTACAGGTAAAGACATCCTCCTCTGTTGTCCAATCAGCTGGCAGTTCACTGTTCGATAACGAAAGTGGATTCTGTACAGAAAATGAAGCCTGGAATACACCGGTGACAGAACGAACTTTAATCCTATCACTTGGGTCAACAGCCTTCGTCAGAATGCAGGGTTGTTGCACAGCGATGGTGTTCTAGAGCTGGCTACGAGCAGAATGATTCTACTGTCAAAGACGAAGAACGTTAAAGGAAGTATCCCATGAAGTACGTTTTAGTGTGCAAGGTATGTCCCCTGTCCTGCATGACATAAGAAGTGTAACGAGGACCAACTGAGGGTCTTTTTTGTAATCTTCTTTAATGGAAGGCGCCCACGCTTCTACGGTCTTGCATTGAGAGCTAAAAACAAACAATCACTTAGTCTGTATAGATGCATGTTGCGTTGATTGCTTCTCACTGCATTTGTTATTGATCACAAACAGAGTTCTGTGGGGCATTCAACTGCTCTTCGCAGGAACAAAACGTCCCCTTGGTATTGCACAACCTGATTTTGGGTGTGTCTGGGCTTATTTGTGCAGATGTACCCACCACGTAGATCTTGCAGATTGCGGAAAAGGACCACACCCTTTTTAAGTGGATTTTTCCAACAAATTTTGTGTAGTAAGGCTCTTTTGTCGAACGGGTTTTCTAATAGGTTTTTGCTAAGGGTAGCTTCCTTTTTTCCCCTACAGAATTTTGCACAGGTCAACTCCCTTATCAAGTGGATTTCCCTACAAAAAACTTGCAAATGACTATTTTTGCAAGTGAATTTCCTCGCAGAATTTTGCAAGGGATCGTCCCTTTACCATGTGGATATTCTTTAAAAAAAAAAAAAAACTTTTAAAAGGATAGCTCCCTGATAAATTTAATTTTTCTACCGAATCTTGCAAAGGATTGGTCCCTTGAAAGGTGTGTTTTTTCTGCATTTTTCGATGGATGGTCCCTTTATCAAGCGGATTATCCTGCACAATTTGCAAGGCATCGCTCCCGTGTGAAATCGATTTTCCCATCGAATTTTGTAAAGGATGCCTCCTTTATCAAGTGGATTTTCTTCCGAATTTGCATTGGACTGCTGTTTATCAAGCGGATTTTCCTACCGAATTTTTGCAACGGACGGACGCTTCATCATGCGGATTTTCCTACAGAATTTTGCAATCGACGGCTCCATCTTTGTGTGAATTTTCCGACCGAATTTTGCACCAAAAAGGGTTCCTTTAGCGAATGCATTTTCATGTAAATGTGACAGAAGACGGCCCTCTTAATGAATAGATTTTCCAGAAAATTTTGCAACAGACAGCTCCGTTGTCAAAGAAATTTTCCTACCACATTTTTCAAATGACGAACCCCTTTAAAAGGTACATATTCTGACAGAATTTTGCACACAAACACAAACACAAACAAACAAACAAACAAAAAACACACTAAGAAAACAGCCCTCTATCAAGCGGATTTTTCTATAGAATTGTGTAAGAAGACGACTGTCTTTTTGTCGCAGAATCCTTTACGTGTACAAAGAACATGAACTGTTCAAACGACGTCAGTCTACTGTCTCATCGAAAGATTGACAGTCGGGCGAGTATCGAACCATGGGCCAGGGGATTGTATCGCTAAGTATGTAGGCGAGTTCTTTCTTTCCGACCAAGCCCAAATCTTCTTGGCTTCTGTCATGTTAGAGAGGGGTGATGGTTTCCGCCAATGAATAATTGATCCGTCGTGCGACTTGGGGTTTCTTCACAGCGTTCTCTGCCTGTCAAGTCGGACTGGGTGAGGAAGTAACTTTCTGTCCTGGGGACTGTGCTGTGAGGATTCCTTTTCAGACTAACATCTTCAGCGTGTCGCACAGTAGGACCACGATGAGCAGTCGGAAGGAAATGAGATTACAGGGCCTCATGGTAGCAGGATCAAATTGAACGTACAAGAGGGAAATGAAACTACCAAGGGTGCCTGGTAAGGGACCGAAATGAACATACAAGAGGGAAATGAGACTACCAAGGGTGCCTGGTAAGGGACCGAAATGAACATACAAGAGGAAATAAGACTTCCAGAAGTGGGACTAGCAGGACTCATGGTAGCAGGACCGAAATGAACATACAAGAGGAAATAAGACTTCCAGAAACGGGACTACCAGGACACTCATGGTAGCAGGACGAAAAATGAACATACAAGAGGGAAATGGGACTGCAAGGACTAATGGTAGCGGGACCAAAATGAACATACAAGAGGGAAATGGGACCACCAGGTCTCATAGAAGCAGGACCAAAATGAACATACAAGAGGGAAATGGGACTACCAAGACTCATAATAGCGGGACCAAAATGAACATAAAGGTGGAAATGGGACTACAAAGACTAATGGCAGCAGGACCAAAATGAACATACAAGAGGGAAATGGAACTACAAAGACTAATGGCAGCAGGACCAAAATGAACATACAAGAGGGAAATGGGACTACCAGGACTCATGGTAGCAGGACCAAAATGAACATACAAGAGGAAATGAGACCACCAGAAATGAGACTCTGACGACTCATGGCAGCAGGACCAAAATGAGCATGCGAGAGGGAAATATGGCTACAAGGACTCATACTTGCAGGACGAACATGAACATATAAGAGGGAAATGGGACAATTAGGAGTCATGGTAGCAGGACCAAAATGAACATACAAGAGGGAAATGGGACAATTAGGAGTCATGGTAGCAGGGCCAAAATGAACATACAAGAGGGAAATGGGACAATTAGGACTCATGGTAGCAGGACCAAAATGAACATACAAGAGGGAAATGGGACTATTAGGAGTCATGGTAGCAGGGCTGAGATGAACACCCAGAAGGAAATACGATAACAGGACTACGAACAAGAAAATCGGGGCAAAACAGTGTACACGAAAATTTCTTCCATCAAGTGTTGCTATTTTTCTTTCTTTCTTTCTTTCTTTCTCTTTTCTTTTCTTTCATTCTTCCTTCTTTCCTTCCTGTTTTTTGATTTTTTTCTGTCTTTCTTTCTTTCTTTCTGTCTTCCTTCCTTCCTTCCTTCCTTTCTTTCTTTCTGTCTTTTTGTTTTCTCTCTCTCTCTCTCTCTCTCTCTCTCTCTCTCTCTCTCTCTCTCTCTCTCTCTCTCTCTCTCGTTCTTTCTTTCTTTCTTTCTTTCTTTCTTTTTTCATTTTTCTTTTCCCTCTGTCTTTCTAACTATATTTGTTGATGTTTCTAATTTCTTCATTAAAAGTTGTTCCTTTGTTTATTTACTGATCATTCTGTGTGTTTTTATTCATTTACGCTTAAGTACTTGCCCATATGTCCCTGGCTCCTTTTTCTTCTTCATTCATTTGTTGACAGATTGATTTATGTATTCACCCATCTATATATCTATGAATCTATTCCTTATGTGCCTATTCACTAAGTATCTAGCTATTCATTTTTTTTCTATCCATCTTTCATAAACTTCAGGGAGTATGAATTAACCCTATGTCATGCAAAGCTAACTTTTCTTGTGGTAGAGAACCTAGCCTATACATCTCTGAATTTCAAGGACCAAAGAAAGACGACCTAGCAGCAGTTGTGGTCTTTTTTCACGTTCAAGGAATTAAGACTAAACGCTGCTCAAACGCTGAGTTTGTATGAAATATCACAGTCCTTAAATACTAGAAGCCAGTCAGAATGAGGTCTTCATATTTTTGACTGTATTTCTATCCATATGAAGATGGTTAACTCCAGCAAATCTATCATTAAATTCCAATCGTTTTATCAAACATTTTTTTAAAGATACATTCTGTATATCATTCAAAGGGGGAACAATGTTCGGCTTACAGACAACATCATTTGTTTTGTTTTCTTTGTGAGGGATTTCTCCAGGAAAAAAATCAATGAACCTCTCTTGGCGATTTTGTCTCCAGCTTTAAATTGTCGGCCAAGAAAATGTCTCAAAACCACATAACTATTCTCTTTACAAGCTCAACTCGTATCTCTGCGAGAAGATATTTAATTTAGTATTTTCTTGGGTTTTCTCTATTTTCCTCCCTCGGAGAATACATTTGCGTTTCTCTTTAAGAAAACGTCAGTTTTTGCATCTCTCTCTCCCGGATCCTCAGATCCCAACGTCTAATCCTGGTCCACTCGTCCTCTTACCACTCTGTTTTGCTAGTTGCTTATGATTTCAGAGAGAGAGAGAGAGAGAGAGAGAGAGAGAGGGGGGGGGGGGGGGGAGGAGAGAGAGAGAGAGAGAGAGAGAGAGAGAGAGAGAGAGAGAGAGAGAGAGAGAGAGAGAGAGAGAGAGAATGACAATGGTTCTTTGCTTTAAAATGGTTGAATTATTGGCTTACGTTAGATATTTGTTCCTATTTGGCGTTACTAAATTAGAACAAATCAAAACGTGCATTAAAGTATGGGGCATATGTTTACATGGTCACGAACACACACACACACACACACACACACACACACACACACACACACACACACTCTCTCTCTCTCTCTCTCTCTCTCTCTCTCTCTCTCTCTCTCGCTCGCTCTCTCTCTCTCTCTCTCTCGCGCGCGCGCGCAAGCGCGCAAATACGCACGCATGCACGCACGCACGCAAGCACGCATGTGCGCGCGCGCATTAATCTATTGTAATTATACTTGCATGAGTTAAGATCTGTCAAGGATGTCTACATGTTACAGTAGTAAGTAGGTAAATACTTGCTTCTGCACGGTTGCGTCTTATGTACTGAAAACCCTAAGTTGTCTTAAACAATATGTTACCAAAAGATATGGAGGAGAACAGCATGAGAAAAAATCCGTAAAGAGTGAAACAGAAGGCGAGGATGTCAATACATTCAATGTAAAAGGTATAAAATGTATGAGAATTTCATAAATGTCATATGCGCGTGCGCACATAAATGCACGCACGCACTCACACACATACATACACACACGCGCGCGCGCGCGCGCGCGCGCTCGCATACTAACGGATAGACGCAGGCACATACACGGATACGGATACATACACACTCACACATACCGCTTACGGATACATACACACTCACACCCGCCCACACGAATACCACCGCCACCACCTCATCCCCCCAAACCAATACCCCCCCCCCCCACCATCACCCCCCACACACACACACACACACATACACACACGCACGCGTTCGCGCGTAGAGGGAGAAAAAGAAAAAGAAGGGGGGGGGGGGGGGGGGGGGTGAATGTTTACACGTGCAAACATGTTCTACCTCTAAGCACGCTGTTCAGTTTTAAGTTACAGATATGAGCAAACGAAATATTTTGAAAAAAAAAAAAAAAAATCTCCTTGGAAGAGGAAAGCGCAGCCATTTAAAGAAGATTTAGCAGGACGGAGCTCAACAGAAAATCTCCTGACAATGCAGCACTTGTTTTGAGATTACCACTTCTTTTCCTTGGTGAGAATAACGGGCTGCTTTCACGCGGAAATCTTCAAGACTGACTCAACAAAAAGTTGAGATTGAGATTTACCAACTTTGTTGTAGATGGACATGTCCTGAGTTGATTGCTCAATACATTCTTCAGTACGATGCGCTTGTTACACAGCGGAATCGTTCGGAGAGAGATTGGATTTGTAAACTACTTCATGTTTTGTTCTGTCGGCAGATGTGTATCAGGCAAGCTGAGTTTTGATCCTCTCAAGTGTAGAGAGCTCTTCTTTTAAAACAAATTTTAAATGTAAATCAATAGCGAACCGCCAAGAAAACGTAGAAAAAACGAATCACAAGACAAAACACGACGCGTTTTCTCCTCTTAGTTTTCTTCAGGCAAGATACAAAACACTCAGGACAACGAAATGAACGAGCAATCACTTATCTTCATTCACTTCGGCGCAAACACGTCGTGTTTTGTCTTGTGATTCGTTTGTCTACGTTTTCATGGCGGTTCGCTATTAATTTACATTTAAAATGTGTTTAGATTTCCACATGCAGTCGCCTCACGTTGCAACTAGATCTCTTCTGTTTTAGATATACATCACCCGCGTTATCCTGTACTGTGGAATCGTAATCAGTATGAAACCTTATGCATTGTTGTAGAACATTTTACGTGCACTGCGCATGCCATTACTGAATTTCCTCAAGATGAACATGGTTTTTGCGTGACGATTTTCCGCAAATAATGTAAATCTCTTCTGGTTATGGTTGTCTACAATCGCCCCTTCCAGTCTCTGTTCCTTAATGTGGTTGATTTACCTCCTTCCATGGATTATAAGTGTGTAAACAAACTGAGCAGATGTATCAGTCGAGTGGGTTATGATTGTTGAGTCTGGCTGTTGTTGTTGTTGTTGTTGTTGTTGTTTTAAAGAGCACTGATTATTTTCACACTAGATTCCTATTTCCGTGAGACTTTGCTGTCGTTGAAATTGTTGACATCTTTTATAGGAGAGCACACATTACAGTCATGTATCTTTTGTGTTTCAATTCAAGCGTGAAGTCGGTTCTGCTCTACGGCTGCGAGTCTTGGAGAATGACCAAGGCAATACAGAAAAAAAAAAAAAAAAAAAAAAAAAAAAAAAAAAATCAGACCTTAATCAACACCTGTCTTAGGCGCACCTTCAAAATCAGATGGCCAGAAAAAAAAAAAAAAACTATGAAGATCTATGGAAGCAAGCGGGACAGGAACCAGTGGCCAAGCAGATTCTGCGGAGGAAGTGGGGCTGGATTGGACACGCTCTCAGGAAGCCAGCATCCAGCACCACACGCCAAGCCCTGACATGGAACCCGCAGGGGAAAAGGAAGAGAGGCCGACCTCGCAGCAGCTGGAGGCGAGACACTGAGGCAGAGATAAAGAGGCAGAGGACCAACTGGACAGGCATTCAGCGACCAGCCCAGAACCGAGTGTGATGGCGGTGTGTTGTCGATGGCCTATGCTTACTCTTGAGCTATGGGCCTAAGTAAGTAAGTAAGTAAGTACATTACAGTCATAAGCAAACGAATCATATGACTCGTCTTGATTTGACATATGTAGTGGGAAGGCCACAGACAAGGCAAGGACAGACTTGAAATAAAGCATTGTGGAGGCAGCGGAAAGGGGGCGGGAGGGAACGGGGGAGGGGGTGGGGGGGGGGGGGGGATGGAACGGGCAGATAGCGGCATTTATAAAATGGCAGAAAAAGTGACGACATAAAGAGGCAAACTAGGGACATGAAGGTAATTTTTTTTCTCATATCTATTTTTTTTCAAAACTCTAAATAAACAGAGATTGAAAGTGGCTATCAAGTTTATTCCTGCTCTTTTTTTTCTCTCTAGAATTTTTTTTTTTCTCGTTTTTCAACCACATATATGCTTTGATATTATAGCCATTGACCAAATACATCATTCTGGTCATTTTCTGGGGTTTCATAGTCTTTCTCGGAGATTTTGCCAAAGCGCCGAGGGAATCGTGAACATTGATCAGTCACGTAAACCTCTTTCACTAAGCCCTCAAAGTGATAAATCAAACACACGGAAAAGCTTTTCTGTCCAGCTGCCTGCTGGCTTCAATCTCCACTCCCTTTGGGATTATTGATTGACGTGCATGTGACGTGACGCTTGGCAACACCATCCCATTGGTCCCACTAAAACACCAAACCTAAGAATACATTTCAAATCTATGCCCACCCACTCTCCCCCTCTCAACCCCCCCCCCCCCCCCCCCTTTCCCCCCCTCTTAGAACGGTGTGGGTCGCATGGCTTCGACTATCTGCTACAAGGAAAATTGCGTCACAGTAAATGCGTGATGCTTTTCATTCTTGTAGGCCTACCTCCCTTCCCCCCCCCCCCCTCAACCCTCCCTCCCCATGCTGTGTGATACTACACAGCGTGGGATGTTCGTTCTAACAATAGCCCGTCTCACCCCCCACCCCCCCCCCCCCTCTCTACCCCCGCGACACAAAGGCATGTTGCCGCGCTCTCCACCGCCACCACCACCCACCCCCCCCCCCCCCCCCCCCCCCCCACCTGAGCCACGTGCGGCCTTAATTGACACAAAGGCCATCACCCCGCCATCCCCGTGCTGGCAGACACCTACACGTGCTCGCGGACACCTATGCGGACGCATAAATTAACTGGTGCTCACGGACACCTACACGGATGCATAAATTATCCCCTGCCGATTAGGTTCAAACATTCCCGAGGCGATTGGTGACTAGACTAAATCCCTCCCCCTCTCATCCCTGATGGGTGAAGGACAGGTTGTCAAAATTTGATTCGGCAAGTGAGGAATTCATATACAGACACGTCGAGGCGCAACTTCACTGACCCTTCAGGACTGCATGTAGTCAAGAACAGAGGAAGACAAAGAGACGATTAGGGAAGGCCTAGTACTCCTTGACCTCCAGTCTCTTTCACTGTTCATTCCCAGGAAAAGTGAGTTGGAACTCTGTTTTACATTTTTGAATCTATGTATTGATCTTATGTATGCTGTGTGTGTTAACATTGTAACTTTGTACAAATGCTTAGCAACATTTATCAAACTGAGGAATGATTATTCTGTGTAGTAGTTTGCTTGCCATCATATGGCAAAAGCTCTCTCCCAGTGGTTTTGATTCTTTGTTAACAATCTGACCACTGCTCTTTGTGTGCACCTGACTTTTGTCAGTATGCAACTCTGTCTGTTAAGATAATAATTCAATGATTGATTTTGATCAGGAAATCAGTATGTCTGTGCTAGATAAAAAAAAGCAACAAAAAACTGCTACCCTGATTTATAAATACTGGTGATTGTTGGAATGATTTGTAGTGTATGACTTTAAGTCTACACCACATGTGCACTTGGGATTAAGTATAGCCCAAGTCTGTGTGATTTAACTCATAAGAAACATGGAAGAGTTGTTTAACGAAAACTGTAATATTGTCTTACTGTCTCCTACCCTTTTGTAAGCTTAACTTAGCCAGTAAACAAAAGTGGAGGTTAATAGTTATAGCAGAAACTCTACCGTAGAGAAAACTTTGCTGGCTGAGTCTCACCCCCCTTCTGAAAGAAAGAGGAAAAGGTAAATGTGTGCACTCGACAAGCCAGCCATCAGATTCTCATCTACAGATCCAGTTCTCTTTATCGCAGAACTGGGATCCTGGTCACGCTGCACATTGCAGTTGAACCAGAAGCTGGGACTTTGCCAGAAACCAGGGCGACACCAGACAACCAATCTACACCAGTAGGGCAGTCACCAGCCACAGGAGAGATCAACTATCCTCTCCGAAGCAAAGCTAAGTTTGCTTACCACCTGGACTCAAACTCATCAGACCCTTACCCTCACTTTATGATGAAACAGCGAGAACCTGTCTATGAGTACCACTCTGGCTACAATACTGGGTATTAGCAAGCAGGGTGGATGTATATATCCATATACATTCAGTGTAACTTAGACAGAACCCCTGTATGCCAACTTAAGCTTGCTATACAGAGTGCAAGCGAGTAAAGTAGGAGTGAGGAAGGGGCCCCTCATTGTGGTAGTCCAATGAGAACTGAAATACAGTCTATGGAAGTGACATGTCATTTCTTATCTATGTGTAAGTAATAAAAGTTGATGTGTGAAAGTGCACTTAACCTGTGTCAGTTCCCTGTTGTTCAATCGAATGCTGAATGTTTGAACTTCTCTCTTCAATTCTGTATCTCGGAGCTATAAGTACTTTTAATTAAGAGTACAGGCCTAAGGAAATTATCTCAGAGCCATTCTTCTGTATTTTATCAATACCCGGAACAAATAAAAATTTCTTTGATGACTAGTACCAGAAAGTTGCTCCTTCCACCACTAGTAAGAGAGAGGGTGTAGGTGAAATGTTAAGATAATTCTCATTGAGAAATTATTCCAAGTCCTTCCCCTAAAGGACCCACCTACCACTCATATCCATCTCGTCACAGTGCATACCACCCTGACACATCTACACTCCTGCTAACTAACACGCGCACACATGCACACACGCAGCACACAGAAAAGCACAGATTTTACGCATGTAAGAGCTGATTCACATGACAAAAGTGCGCAAGCACGCACACGCACACACCCACACACACATACACATACACGCGCGCGCACACACGCACGCACGCACGCGCGCGCGCGCGCGCGCGCGCACACACCCACACTCACTCACACACACACATACGCGCATGCGCGCTTTAAAATACATCAATGTCTTAGAATCGAAAATGTTAATTGATAAAAGATGATAATAAGAAAAGAAATGTGCAGCAACAAAGATACCAGACAATTTGTATACATGATGTAGTCTTATGTTAAAGAATGAAGAGAAAAAAATAAGAAGAGCACTTATCAACTCATTCACACTCCTTTTCGTCCGTCCGTCCTTCCTCCCGCCTATCTTCTGTCTGCCCCCCCCCCCCCCCCCCCCCCCCCCCGCTCCTACCCCCTCTCTTCCTTATTACCACACATACACAACGGTCAAACTATTAACACATTCAAATTATTCCCAGTTAAAAGCTATCGTAATAGTATATGCCAAGATCTGCCACGGATGGGAACATGTTAAAATACATAGCTAAATGGTTACAGCTACATGGTTTCGTGTTTTTTTCTGAAGGAAACCTTGTATCAAAATGTATATAAAAATAATAAAGATAAGATGAAAAATAAGAAGGGGAAAAACAGTGTAAACAGTGACAGTAAAAGAAACTACATCAATAAATTCAAAGTGCAAAAAGTAGAATAGATGTATATAAAATATTACGTATGTTACACTCGTTTTATGTGCATGCACATGCACGCACATTCAAACACACATGCATTCATTTACACTTACAACATCACGCAAAAACACACACTCACTCACACACACACACACACACACACACACACACACACACACACATACACACACGTACATAAACTCACGGACATAGAGACAGACAGACAGACAGAGACAGACAAACAGACAGACAGAGAGAGAGAGAGAGAAAGAAAGCGCAAACGGGCACATATGCATATATGGGGGATGACTACAAGCATGCTATGCATTTTCAGGTTATTAAAGTTAACAAAACCAAATCTGTGCGTGCGTGCGTACGTGTAAAAATAAATAGGGGTGAAAATGATTTTTGAGATCATTTCTGCTCCACTGTTGTTATTCTCACAGATTATTATTATTTTTTCTTCTTTATATTTTCAAATGAATAGATGTTAGTTGCCTAAATATCAAATCCATTCATCAATAGATCTTCTGGTCACTTGGGGAAGGGCTTTCATATTCTTACCATGATTTGTAAAAGTACTTTGGGGATCCTTAACAGTGGTCAATGACGTAAGCCTCTTATACTAAGCCTCAAAGTGATAAACCAAAAACACGGACAAGCTTCAAGTCCAGTTGCCAGCTTCGATCTCACACTCTCTTTGGGATTATTGATCGTAGCACGCCTGTAAGCACCTCTACATTCGTGCTGATCAATATGCGCATACAAGCACACATGTAGCACACACGAGGTACAAGCTTCGTGTGTGTAAGCTCTTAAGCACATGACAAAAGTGCACTTGCATATACACGCACACACAGGCAGGAACGTACACATGTATGTTATGCTCCCTCTCTCTCTCTCTCTCTCTCTCTCTCACGGACACACACACACACACACACACACACACACACACACACACACACACACACACACACACACACACACACACACACACACACGCACGTACGCACGCACGCAAGCACACACACACACACACACACACACACACACACACACACACACACACACACACACACACACAGAGACACATACACACACCTCTTCACCCATGCAGTCATACAGTCACTTTTTTCCCTCCCACGTCTAATATCACTCTTAGTGAAAAGACGTTAATCTGAAGAACAACAAAGTACAACAAGAACAACACACACACACACACACACACACACACACACACACACACACACACAGAACTACGCACGCAGATCCGCGTGCTGGCTCGCCAGCGCGCTTGCACATACACGCACCAGAGGGAGAGGAAGAGAGTGAGAGAGAGAGAGAGAGAGTGACAGACAGACAGAGAGAGAGAGAGAGAGAGAGTTTCTTTCTTTTTTGATATCTCCTTTTTTTAATGTAATCTGTCATCTTAGAAAGAGAGAGAGAAAGAGAGTCTTTCTTTTTTGATATCTTCCTTTTTTAATTATAATCTGTCATCTTACCCGTTAGAATACTGGTGGCCATCAGATCTGCATCGATTCACTGAACAGATCAGCCTGCACACTGCAGAACGTAAAGAGCGCTCTTCAGCTGGAAGGCGATGGAACGTGAGGCAATTTCCGCTGGGCAGACGTCATTTCCTGTGATGGAGGGTGCTTCAAAAGACAGATATGATAGGAACATTGAAGCGAGCGCTACCATGGAACGTGCTGTCAAGCGTGCGGCG
>JADBJO010009907.1:57500-60000 GCA_016801955.1 Conus betulinus
CATGCGCGCACACACACACACACACACACACACACACACACACACACACACACAAGCATACAGAGGGAGAGAGAGAGAGGAGAAGAGAAGAGAAGAGAAGAAAGGAAAAGAGAAGAAAGAGAAAGAGAAGAGAAGGAGCAGAGAAGAAGAGAAAAAAGAAAAGAGGAGAGAGAGAGGCAAGGAGAAGGAGAAGAGAGAAGAGAAGGAGAAGAGGGGAGAAGGGAGAAGAGAAGGAGAAGAGAAGAGAAATGAAGAGAAGAGAAATGAAGAGAAGGGAAGAGAAGAGAAGGTAAGAGAAAGAGAAAAGAAAAGAAGAGAAGAGAAGGGAAGGAAGGAAGAGAAGGGAAGAGAAGAGAAGAGAAGAGAGAGAAGAGAGAGAAGAGAAAGAGGAGAAGAGGAGAGGAGAAGGAGAAGAGAAGAGAAGAGAAGAGAAGAGAAGAGAAGGGACAGAGGAATAGAGGGCGATTGGCCGTGATGAACAGAGGCCACAGAAGGGAGGAAGGACAACGGATGGAGGGTGACAAATGGAGGCAGACAGGACGTGCAGATTTGGTGGGAGTGATGAAATCTAGCCTGCTGGGCACGCGACCTTTACCAGAAAATCGAAGGTCGTGTACAGAGTGAGCAGGGGAATGAACTGGGGATGAACTGAGTGGCTAGGGCTAGGGGGGGGTGGGGGGTGGGGATGGGGTGGGGGGCAGGAGGGAGGAGGAGGAGGAGGAGAGGAGAAATGGGTAGAACTGAGGGTGGCGGTGGTACAGGGGGGGGGGGGGGGGGTGATGGTAGGAATGAGGATGTGGAGGGGATGTAGAGTAGAGAGAGAGAGAGAGACAGAGACAGTAAAGAGAGAGAGAGGAGCTGTCCCAGTACTGGCGCAGTATACGCATATGTGCATACGAGAGGAGAGAGAGAGAGAGAGAGAGAGAGAGAGAGAGAGAGAGAGAGGAGAGAGAGAGAGAGAGAGAGAGGAGAGAGAGAGAGAGAGAGAGAGAGAGAGAGAGAGAGAGAGAGAGAGAGAGAGAGAGAGAGAGAGAGAGAGAGAGAGACAGACAGACAGACAGACAGCAGACAGACAGAGACAGACAGACAGACAGACAGACAGACAGAGACAGACAGACAGAGACCGACAGACAGAGAGAGAGGAGCTGTCTCAAAAACTGGCGTGACAGGTGCATGTGCTTGCCCAATGAGAGACAGACAGACAGACAGACAGATAGACAGACAGACTGACAGAGACAAGACAGAGACTGAGATGCAAGTTTTAATCTGTGCAAAATGGATAAAGTAATTGTCATGAAGAATGTAGGTACACACACTCGTACAAAGGGGCAAAACCATCCGTCAGAAAAGGTCTGTATAACCACCACCAGAAGCCTCTATACAACGACCCCCAGAAGCTCTGAACAACCACACCCAGATAACTCTACATAACGACTTCCAGGAACTTTTGATTAAACGAAGTCTAGGAACTTCAGTATACAGACCTACATAAATCTCAGTATATCGACCTCCAGGGAACCTCGGTACATTAATCTCCCTGAACCTCCGTACAATGTCATACAGGAGGAATCTTTATACACACGGCTCTAATAATGTCCAGCTACCGATCCTGATTAACTTTTAACCTTCAGAAAAACATTCGTACAACAACATCTAGGAACTTTGATTATGCACTTGCAGGAACCTCATTACGATGAGATCCAGGAACCTCATTACGATGACTCCAGGAACTTCATTACGATGAGATCCAGGAACTTCATTACGATGAGATCTAGGAACCTCATTACGATGACTTCCAGGCACCTCATTACGATGACTTCCAGGAACCTCTGTATAATGACTTCCAGGAACTTCTGTATAAAGACTTCCAGGACCTGTGTATAATGACTTCCAGGAACCTGTGTATAATGGCTTCCAGAAACCTCTGTATAATGCCTTCCAGGAACCTGTGCATAATGATTTCTGGGAACTCTGTATAATGACCTCAAGAGACCTCTGTATAATGACTTCCAGGGTACCTCTGTATAATGCCTTCCAGGAACCTCAGCACAATGACTTCTGGGAACTTATGTATGACTTTCAGAGACCTCTGTACAATGCCTTCTAGGAGTCTCTATACAACGATCCCTTGAACACTCTACATCAAAATGACTTCCAGCAATTTCTATACCACAACTCCCCAGGAAATTCTATATAGTTACTTTCAGGTCTTCTATAAAACGAAAACGATTTCCAGGGACCCCTTTAGAACAATTTGCAGGGAACTCTGTATAATCAATTCCATGGAAATCTCTACATACCGACCATGAGAAACTTTTATGTAACGATTTGCAGCAACCTCTCTCTTAATAACGACCTCCAGGAAGCTCTACATAAACAGCTTCTAGAAGCCTCTGAGTAACAATCTCCAGAAATTCTAAATAACAACTTCCAGGAATCTCTACGTCAGGACCTCCAGAAACCTCTATATGACAAAACTCCATGACCCTCCATAAAACGT
>JADBJO010009907.1:65000-78248 GCA_016801955.1 Conus betulinus
GGGTGTTGCTGGGAGGAGCTTTGCCGTCACACAGGTTCGTGGAGATTGAACAATTCCATAGATTTTCCTTTCCAGTCCCAGAGCTTACTACATCTAGTCCGGGATGCGAGCGGGAGGGGATAAATTTTTGGGGGACGGGTGGGGGGGGGGGGGGGGGGGGGGGGGGGAGGGTAGGGGAGTGAAGATGGCTGTACACATAGAGAAAATGTCCTTTTGGATCTCTTGTTCTTAAAAGCGAAATGAAGAACATTTTTGAAACGGAAAGAAGCTGCATTAGAAACGGAATTGTATTAACTTCCTTTTTTATTTCATTATTACATCACTGTTTCTTTTCGTAATAGTAATCAGAGAGAGAGAGAGAGAGAGAGAGAGAGAGAGAGAGAGAGAGAGAGAGAGAGAGAGAGAGAGAGTCCAGTTGAAAGGTTCGCCAAAATTTGTCAACTTTATCCTGATTGGACGGGAATTCAGCTCAATCAACCAGTTCTGTCTCTGCAGTGTTGTGCTTGAGGTGAAGGTATGGGAAAACCAAAACTCCACCAATCTCTATATGCTGATGTTCTGGTGGCTGCCTTGAGATTCAATCCTTTGCCTTCCGGCTCTCTCTCTCTCCCTCTCTCTCTCTCTCTCTCTCTCTCTCTCGACATTTCTGCACTTGGGTTTCCTTGGATCGCCCACGGTAGCTATTTCCCATGGGGTCTCCAACGTGGAGCTGCCACAGGCAGTGAAGTGAGTGGTATGCAGAGACAAACGTAATCAGCAAATGACACACACGGGACTAGGGTGTGCTGTGAGCACTAAGGTAGTCCATTTCATTTCATTTGTCACCCCTAGTTTTAAAAAAAAAAGTACGAAAAATCACGACATTTGCTCGTAATGAAAATGTATAAAGAATGCCACAAAGGTAATTGCGCTGCAGAATGGCCAACGAGTGTCCACTCCACACGGTATGTGTGAATCTCATTGGCTGCATGTTACAAAAACACGCTGACCAGTAAAAAGTGTAAAAAAGAAAAAGAAGTTTCCAGCACAAGGACAAGAGAATGGCTCACAAAAGCAGAGTATAGAAAAGAAACCAGACGACAGTCAAGAAAGATAGAAATGAAGAAATGCTGAGTGACAGAGAGTGACTGAAGCAAAAAAAAAAAAAAAAAAAAAAAGGGAAATTGCTGGCACATGACTTCCAGAAGGTTGGGGAACTATTTGCACTGAAAGCACCGGCATCGCCACGGGGACTGGAATAGACCATGTCCGGAAACCTGCAAGGGAAGTAATCTGTGTCAGAGTTCAAGTTCAGCAGAGTGACTCCGCCGTTTTCATGGGAGAGATGTCGCTGGTGAGTACGTTCAAAGCAATGTTGCCCCATCAGATTAACAGTTTCAACCAGGGAGAGAAAACTCCCAAACACTGCTGTGCCTATAAAACAGACAGATCATTATCCAGATCGTTGTTTGGTGTGCACTTCCAATCAGGTATTTGAATTTGTAGATCTATTTGCTCGGCCCTTTAAGTGGGAATAGGCAACTCTGTTTGCAGTTGAAAGAACCGGAATATCTACCACTGATCTTTGTCCGGAACAGGTCTCTTTTGCCCCATCAGTCAACTGAACAGTTTCAATCGGTGAGAGAAAATGCCAGAACGTGGGTGTGGAACGGTGCCCCTGTAACGCAGACACAGTGTTACAAACGATTCGACTTCATTTATCATCATCCATCGATTCCCATCGACATGTCTTCGATGATTTGATGTGACGTTCGTTTACCAAATGACGATGACGCAAACTGTGTAATGATGTTGACCTATACCTGAAAAAGGTAACTCTGTTAGCAACGGAAAGAAAGGTGTTATCTTCTCCTGATTTTCTTTTTTTTCTTTCTTTCTTTTTTTCTTTTTTTTACCTGGAACCGGTCTGTTCACCATCAGATGGGGAGACAATTTGGGTGTCATCACTAGGGGGACCCCACAGCCTTGGAGAGCACTGGAAACCGTGATCATTGAGGTCTGCTGAGCAAGCATCGGCCTACAAGAAGAACATGGACTGCACATGGAATAACTTCCTCGTTTAGAGGATTTCGCTATATTTTGTGTGCGTATAAAAGAAATGGGCGCTACATGATTAAAAAAAAACAAAAAAAACTTTCTTATGTCCCCTTTTTGAAGGTATTTTGTATGTTCTGAAGTATGCAAGTGAATAGGAATAGGAACGGAAGGAAACTAGATTAGAGAAAAGATATTTAAATCTTGTTCACACACACACACACACACACACACACACACACACACACACACACACACACACGAGTCACTGTAAGAAGTAGACACAAACTGTATTTGAGAGAGAGAGAGAGAGAGAGAGAGAGAGAGAGAGAGAGAGAGAGAGAGAGAGGAGGAGGGGAGGGGAGGGAGGAATTGCCAGTCCTCCAGTTTCCAGTTTCGACGCTAGGCAGAGCCTCATCAGTAGTCGCACCACATAAGGGGCATTAACCACGTCGGTCTGATCTCCGGCAAAATTTGTCTCTCAGGTCCTCGACCTCCATCTTGACTCTTAGCCTTGACTGCGTAGGGAGAGGGGAAAGGGGAGGGGGGAGGGGGCAATCGTGACCAAGAAATGACACTGCTGATGATCATCAGATTTTCTTTTGTCAGTGGAGACTAAAATCTCTCTAAACACTAGGACATTATCATGATGCACTGCCAGATATTCCTTTGTGTATTTTATTTACATTTCAGTAAATGCGCATCAAATCTCTCATGACTGAATCAACTCACGTCAAATCATCCCTGATCAAATGTATATACGTCAAATCATGTGCGTTCAAATTATTTCGCATCAAATCATTCATGTTCGGATCAAAGTAGGTCAGATCATCTGGTTCAGATTAAATGCTGTGCGTTCAAATGAGTTTCAACCGAATCATATTGAATGAGTCATATTGTAATAGTCCCAGTGCCTACGCATAGGTCAATATGAGGTCTCCAACAACTGTTCAGAATTTAAAAAAGCAGAGAAGTATAACGATCAATAAGTCACACTGGACAATTTGATTACAGACATAATATAACCAACTAAGATCAAAATAAATCGCATTGGACAATTTAAATACAGACATAAATAACCCAAATAAGATCAAAGTGAAAAATCCCCCTCATCCCCCCCTCACACACACACACACACACACACACACACACACACACACACACACACACACACACACACACACAAACGCACACACAAAGCGCTCCCTAAAAAAAAAAAAAAGAAAAAAAAAAAAAAAATAAAAAAGACACACCCTCGCTTTCTTTTACGCATCCCTTAATCTCTTTTGAAATTGTAAAAGAAAACTCAGGAAAACTAGAAATCCTTGTTTTTTTCTTCCTTACTTTTCGACAGACTCTTTTAAACATAAAATGCTAAGAATAACATCAGTTACGATTTTTAGGAACGCCCTAATAATCCAAAACACTTGAAACCGTTCCTGTATAAAAGAACAAGCACTTTCTTTGGGAGAATTCAGTAGACTATGACCCCTCAGACGTCTTAAAGAACCATGACAGTACCTCTCACCTCGGAGATATTAGCCAACGGCAGCGTGAAGAGCAGATTACGTCTTCGGCTCCACTTACTAAGATGTTTTCTTTCCACCCCTGATGGATGGAATTCTGTGTAGGGTTTGATTTTCCAGTCTTGGGTTTCAGCAGCAGGCATTCTGCACGTGGCTATGTCTGTATGCGCAATGCTACATCTGCCGGACCATGTCAGAGAGAAAAAAAAAATTAGCAAAAAAAAATGGACGTGGAGGTCAATATTTCGAATCACTGACCACGCTGTTTATAGTTTATATGCTAGAGTCTGTTACGTGTTTGTGAACATAAAGATGCTGTCAGGTTGTACTTCAGTATTTGAGAGGTGAAATCTTTGCGATTTGCAAAAGGTTTGTGACAAAAAGGAACTGGTACATATCTGTGATCTTTTAACTGCCAGAAAGGAGTTCATGTTTGAGTTACGGCTCTGAGTATTATTGATTCTGACAGGAACAGATTAATTTAGTTTCTTGTGTTTGTGATATTTTTACACACACACACACACACACACACACACACACACACACACACACACACACACACACACACATTATTCATCTGGAATGCTTTTCAAAATGGAGATTATTTTTCAGAGCTAAAATGAGGGCAGAAAAAAAAACAGGAAAAAAACTCATTAGCGAACTCACAGAACTGGTCAAGGTTAGATGGGGAGAACGAAAGGTCACTACCCGAATCGATAGTGGAAACCTTACAAACTGCAACCGTTCCGACTTGCTAAGTCTCGTCCGCACACCGGCCGCTGCTGTGCAGTGGTTAGCATCGCGGAGTCGCGGCTGGGAGGTCGTCGGTTCGATTCTCATCATAGCCATTTATATTTGTAGGATTTTTAGGCCGATGACCGTCTCTTCCGCAAAGCTGAATTTGCTATGGGCTACGTTGGGAGGATGGAAATCATACAATCCAGTTGAAAGATGTGCCTCTGAGAGTGTTGCTCAAATTCCCTGACCAACACTGCAGGTGTCTGTATCTCTCAGAGATGGTTGACGCCGGGACATGAAAGCAAGCGTAGGCTATGGTCCTGTCATGCAGTCTCAAAACAGAAAGGAACTGTAAAGCATCATCTTCCTCGTCCCTATCCTCATTGATCAGCATTTGGAGGGAAAAAAAAAAAAAACAGCCTCAAAATCTGTGGCCTTTCTTGAGCCGCTCTCATGGTGCTATCAGTTTTGATTTCTTTTTTTTTCTTCTTCACGTCAATGCCCTTAGTGAGTTCATGGTGACTGTCACTAGTGGCGCCATCCGTGCGGGAGTAAGGTTAGGAAGGGGTGGGGAGGGAGACCACTCTCTCCTTTTAGCTCCACGACTTAGCATTTTTGCCTTCTGTAGGGGGCTGGAAGGGGGTGTCCCGCGTATGTTGGACGAGAACAAGCACCACTGAACCCCACCGAAATGACTCGGCAGAAGCGCAGCGTCTCCTCTGGTGGGTTGCCTCTTGACTACGTGACATTGACTCTCGCTGTGGTTTGCACGTGCCCGGGCTGTGATGGGTCAAGACAGGATATGACAGTGGACGGAAAGCCAAAATGAGCGGCTACTAGAGTGAAAAAGAAGACAAGACAGAAAAAAAGTTTCGTCTACACAAGTTAGGTCTCATCGGTGAAACTCTTTCCAATTAAAAAAGATATTGACTTATCTACTTCTGCACATGTTAGCCTCATCATACTGTATCCTCATGGCTTAGCAGAGATGATGTAGCGTATATGGACCGGCCCGCAGGCAGTGACGTCTTTCTTGATGGAACCTAAACTGAAGCTAACTTGCTCACAGTCTGAAAATTTCCCAATTTTTTGATAAATTTCTCTCACACCATCTTGCTTAAATCCTAAAACACATACTTTACTCTCAATCTTGACATATTCCCCAATCTTCACACACTCCCAATCTTGACATATTCCCCAATCTTCACCACGCTCCCAATCTTGACATATTCCCCAATCTTCACCATGCTCCCAACATTGACATATTCCCCAATCTTCATCACTCCCAATACTGACATATTCCCCAATCTTCACACACTCCCAATCTTGACATATTCCCCAATCTTCACCACGCTCCCAATCTTGACATATTCCCCAATCTTCACCATGCTCCCCAACATTGACATATTCCCCAATCTTCACCACTCCCAATCTTGACATATTCCCCAATCTTCACCACGCTCCCAATCTTGACATATTCCCCAATCTTCACCACGCTCCCAATCTTGACATATTCCCCAATCTTCACCACGCTCCCAATCTTGACACATTCCCCAATCTTCACCATGTTTCCAATCTTGACATATTCCCCCCCAATCTTCACCACGCTCCCAATCTTGACATATTCCCCAATCTTCACCACGCTCCCAATCTTGACACATTCCCCAATCTTCACCATGTTTCCA
The DNA here is from genome assembly GCA_016801955.1 of Conus betulinus. Classification (NCBI taxonomy): domain Eukaryota; kingdom Metazoa; phylum Mollusca; class Gastropoda; order Neogastropoda; family Conidae; genus Conus; species Conus betulinus. Next base: position 70,984 of record JADBJO010009907.1, read on the forward strand.
ATCTTGACATATTCCCCAATCTTCACCACGCTCCCAATCTTGACACATTCCCCAATCTTCACCATGTTTCCAATCTTGACATATTCCCCAATCTTCACCACGCTCCCAATCTTGACACATTCCCCAATCTTCACCACGTTTCCAATCTTGACATATTCCCCAATCTTCACCACGCTCCCAATCTCGAAAATTCCCGATACTTCACCTCGCCCCCAATCTTGACAAATTCCCCACACTTCACCTTTCTTCCAACTTAGGCAAGTTCCCCACACTCCACTTTGCTCACAGCTTTGGCAAATTCCCCGCATTGAACTTAGTTTGCAATCTTGGTAAAATCCCCAACCTTAACTTTGCTCACAACTTTACCTAGTACCCACACAATTCATCGTTAAAAATTCTAACAAATGCTCTCAGTTCTACCTCACTCACAACCTGCACATATTTCCAGTTTTCTGACATGCTCATACCTTGGCAAAGTCTCTACGTTCAACCTTGCTAACAACCTTGGCAAATTCCACTCACACACTACATTCAGGATTCGACCTTTATAACAAACTTAAACTCATTCTCTACGCTAAAAATGGCAAGTTCCCCACCCCTCCACCTTGTTACAAACATGGCGAATTATCCACACTACGTCTTGTCTACTATCTTGACAGATCTATTATACCTGAAGCCATGGCAAATTCCCCCACACTCCGCCTTGCCCATTATCTTGATAAATCTATTATACCTGAAGCCAAGGCAAATTCCCACACACCCCACCTTGCCCACTACCTTGACACATCTATTTTACCTGAAGCCATGGCAAATTCCCCACACTCCATCTTGCTAACAACTTTGATCTGCCTGACTGACGATTCAAATTCTGAGCATCTTAGTAACCTTACTGACAAGCTCGAAATAGTCTCGAACCAGTTATACTGAAGTCAAGGATTAGTTCATCGTATATTCGGTTTCAGTCACACTCAGAACCTGAATGAAACTAAATGCTACAGTCAAGTAAAGCAAAGTAAAAACAAACAAACACAACAACAACAACTTCGCTTTTGTAAAACAGGCTTTAAACACAACCAGAAACGACTGTATAATCTTCAATATTTTTCCGACAAAGATTACAATTACGTCTCTCTTTTTCACCCTCTACGATGATCAGTGTGTCATTCTTTTTTGAAGGAAGATTGGGTCTGGAGGCTGCTATTAAAGCAGATGCAGCTGCTGCTAATGTTCTACCTTGGGAATGATCGATGACTCGTTCTCTCGTTGCCTCATTTGTTGCCTCTCTCTCTCTCTCTCTCTCTCTCTCTCTCTCTCTCTCTCTCTCTCTCTCTCTCTCCTGTCGAGATGACCTGTGCTAATGAGCATCCCGGACGTGTTTTGGAATTGCTGCAAACAAAATTGTCATTTTTTTTCCCCTTCTGTCTTGTGTGGCGGGTATGGACGTTGCAGAAAGATGTCAGTTTACAGACAGCAGCCGAAGAATTTGGTAAAATGTCGTAGAACTGTATGACGGAGAGGGGCCAGGAAAAACGGTACAAGACAACCAAACCATTAAGTACAGTGTTGTTGTTAGTTTCAGTTTCAAACCTCTAAAGTGTTTCTTGTTGTGCCATTGTTACTTTGCAGTTGTATGCTTAACTCCATACTCCCTTTAGATTTAATAGTAAGCACAGATTGATTGATTGATTAATTCATTGATTGGTGGGTGGATTCATCCATTGATTGATTGATTGGTGACATAGAAATGAAACCTAGACCGGTGTGTTATGATACACACCGCCTGTACAGAAACAGGCACTCACTAAAAAGTCACTCGCAAACGAAGCAAAATGCAATACACAAAAACAACGTACAAGGTAAAAGTTACTTGATACACAGAACCAAGCACGCACTGGTGCATTTTCGAGAAATGGGTCCTCTTCAGACACAAAAATGCACACATAAAAACAATATTCAGCAGGTGATGGCTTGGAGTAAAAACTGCTGACTTTGGCTTCTCCCCCTCCATCTCTCTTCACCTCTCTCTCTCTCTCTCTCTCTCTCTCTCTCTGTCTCTCTCCTCTCTCTCTCTCTCTCCTCTCTCTCTCTCTCTCTCTCTCTCCTGTGCTGCTAACAACATCTGGGGAGTATTGCCTTGTCCATTTTTTATGTCTGTTATTTCTAACGTCTTAAGAAAACATGGTGAACATTCACGTGCCTGTTTTGCATTATGTGCTAAACAAGCGTTCTTTGCAACCCGTTTAATATGTTGATTTGTTATTTGGGCTTGTTTTGGTTGATTTGTATTTTGGCCTGTTTTCGGTAAAGCTGCATTCCGCTTTAGTCCCAGTTTGCAAACGAGACGGATGATTCGACTTTTCTGACCAGAAGGAGTCCGTGATTCAAACTGGCCTCAGAGCCACATCAACACTCGATAAATCCAAGTGTGAAGATATAGAAAACGAATGAATCGGTGTTGCACTGTGAACTAGCAATAAACCATAGGCTGTTGAGAGGAATCAAGTGGACATCAATGAAACATCTGAAGCAAGCAGGAGGATACAATGGGGAGCGGCAGATAGAGAACCAAAGTAAGGAAAATTGAGGTGTAAATCGAAAACCTAACGGCAGTAGTTGATCAGAAACCTTACCACCAACACAATAATATTATTATTGTTATTATTGTTTATTATTATTATAATTATTATTATCATTATTGTTGTTATTATTATTATTATTATTATTATTTATTATCATTATTATTATCATTATTATCATTATTATTATTATCATTATATTACTATTATCATTATTATTATGAATACTTATATAGCGCCTATCCTTGGCTAGAGACCAAGCTGTAAGCGGCTTTACAATCCACACTCTCGTTTACGCAACGGGCTGCCTACCTGTGTGAAACCGAACGAAGCGCTGCCTGCTGGCGCTTTATTCAGTCGTTTCCCGTGTCAGTCGTCAGTCAGTATTGTTCACTCCATTTCCTTACTTCCTTCCTTCTTTTCATTTCTCACGCAGGGTGCATGCTATGTGTAACGTGTCATCCATACCAACGGCCGGACTGGCCTTCTCTTCCGAAAGTTGGCGATGGGATTTTTACGTGTGAGCAAGATGTTTATACGTGCGTTCACACAAGGACCCGGTTTACAGTCTCATTCGGACTGTATGGGAAATGGAGTCAGAACCGATGTTAACTCCGAGGGCAAAATTCCCCTGTACCGAAACGGCCCAGCGGAGATTCGAACCCCGTAACCCAAGGATCACCAAAATTACGAGTCCGGCGCTTTACCAACTGAGCTATTCCGGGCTAACATCGATTCAACATGTGGGTGACTTAAGACAGCATGCGCATGTAGAGCTGGCCAGAACGACAATGGCCGACGACTTTTAGAAGCAAGCCGTAATCACTGAAGTGGGATAAGAACCGACACATCAGAACTGAACTAATGGAGGGGGGATGGGGGGTGGAATCAACGTTACATATGATCTCACGTAAACCTTAGCCAAAACTCTAGTAGCAGCAAAGACTGAAGAGAAGTTTGCCTTCTTAACGAAAACGCGGCCGACTCGTTTTAAAAACCAAGGAAACCTGACTGGAAACCATGAGCAGAAGTAGTCGATGGGAACAGTCGGAGGGGAACAAACGGACACCATTTCCCCAGCTGAGATGAGTGCACTTGGAGCCGAGTAACCACTTCACCTCTATAAAATGGGAAAAAAGGACGAGACGGACAACCCAGGAGAGCACCCAGTGACAACAGGGTCTACGAGCAAAGAAATACACAGTAGCGACAGACATAATTCCGAGAGCTTCTGCACAAATCAGCCAGTGGTAATGACGTATAAACGACTAACTAGGCAGAACAGATATTTACAGATTGCGTTTTTCAGCTGTTCTTGACCAATAAAGCTCCTAAAAAGGAAAAGTCAATTGCGGTGCATGATACCAATCTGCATGATCGCTCCAGTTCTAATTAACCTGCCTTTTTATATAACTATCACCAAGCGGTCATTTGATTCCTTGACGAAACCTATCAAACAGACTTCATCTGGAATTTATCACCGACGTCAATGACAGCACTTGCCTAATATTGCTGTTTTTTTTTCCGAGCGGCTATCTAATTAGCGCCTTCCTAATCCGAAAACAAGGGAAGGTCAAAAAAAAAACAAAACAATCAGTAACGACCTTAGAGCTTGTACATGCTCGCCCACGTGTGGAACTATCCAACATATTGCTATGACAAGATTGCGTTTTTGTTTTTTCAGCATTTTCCAATATATGTTAGAAATAAACAGTCAGTAGAGACCCCCTCTTGTAGGCTCGATATCTGCCAGGAAGTATTCATTTGATATTAAATGAAAAGTGACAGAATATCTCCAGAAGTATATAACTAATCTGCAAGCGTGTGAAATGCTATTGATTTAGAGAAGAAAAAAAGACAAAGAAGACTGGTCAACGAAAGTAAAGAATATCAACAGACACAGTAAATGATTTAAAAATGATAAAAACACTTGACTGGGTCTTTTTCAGAACAACTATATAATTAGAAGATTGGTGGTAAAGACCGAAACAAAAGGGAAGTCAAAAAGAAAACAAAAAACAATACAAACAACGTTTCGACTCTTAGAGTCTTTTCAAGTGACAGTGAAACTGAGGACCCACGACAGCACAACGTGTGCAGCAGCTATCCACATATTTGCTATGGACAAGATCGCTGTGCGTGTTCAGCTTCCAAATCAAGTTAAAAATAAAAAAGTCAGAAAGACCCCGCTTGTAGGCTCGATACCAGATCTATGCCATGAAAAAGGCTCTAAGAGATCGAAAAAACGTTGTGTATTGTTTTTGTTTTCTTTTTGACTCCCCCTTTTGTTTCGGTAAAACAGTGATGGTGTGTTCTCTTTCAATTTGACTGTGTTAAGCTCAGCCGTTCCCCCCGGGCGGGCGGAAGGGACGAGGGGGGGGGGGGGGGGGGGGGGGGGGGGATGCGGGGGGGGGGGGAAGGGGGATGACAAGGTTGCCATTTTTCTTTCAAAAGAATGCTGTTGTGGTCCTTCACAAACATATCAAAATTCGTTTATAAAACAACAGATCAAACAAGGCAAACTAATGAAGTTTCGTCTACAAATCTGTCGTTTTTCGTGAACTGTTGACACTTTTAAGACTGAAAAACAAAACAGAGTAAGAGTTTATGTCGAGAAGATACGCAAAAAGGTTGCCTTTTTTTGTGAAATGTTATTCAAGCAAGCTAGAGACGATTTGTCTTCGGACATCTCCCCCCTGAGCGATATATGACAAAGTTTAAATAGATTATTCTCAACGTTGGTTATTGTGACAAAGGAATTCGCTGAAAAAGCGAAACTTGTGGGTTTTTCTGCCCCGACCGGCTCCTACCCAGAGTTGAGTTTGCTGCGGACTCAGTTGGGAAGACTGGGACCACACAGTCGAGTTTCATCCACTTTAATGGATGCGTTTCTGAGAGTGTTGCTCAAATTTCCTGACCAACACTGCAGGTGCCTGTATCTCTCGGGCCTGGTTGACGCCGGGATATATTATGAAAGGAAGCGTAGAGTACAGCCCTGTCATGTAGTCTCAGACCGAAATGGGAAATCCGTAGCATCATCTTAATCATCCTCATTCTCATCGATCAGCATTAAAAAAAAAAAAGTCTCAAATTCTGTGGCCCTTCATGCCCTGCTCTCATGGTGACCTCAGTTTCGATGTCCTCTCCACGTCTGTGGCCTTGGTTTGGTCCGTCGGGGTCACCGGTATCGGCGAGTCCATGGGGGGCTGTCGTTGGGACGGACGTGGTGGCGCCCTCGGAGGGAGAGCTCACTCACTCACGCCGGCTCCGCGACTAAGCAATTATTGTCGTCAGTAGGGGGGCTTAGTAGGTGGTGTCCTGCGTATGTTAGATCAGAACAGGCTTTTCTTCTTTTCTTTTTCCTTCAATCCGGAGTGTCGTCCATTTTGCTCTCCTTTGACTGATAGGAGGCTGGCAGCTTTTTGTCAATACATCTCTCTCTCTCTCTCTCTCTCTCTTCTCTCTCTCTCTCTCATCTCACCCACATATTGTTTGTTACTTTTGTCTTGAGGGCATGGTGCAATTAAAAAAAACCGGTAAGATTATCCATTTCACCCCTGCAATAAAAAAAAGATTCGTATTCGTATTATATTGTATCTCTCATCTCTCTCTACAACTTCTCCTCTCTCTCTCTCGCTCTCTCTCTCTCTCTCTCTAGCTCGCTCGCTACCGCTCGCTATTCGTGTTAATTTATCAAAACGTAAGCAGACACAGAAAGAAAAAAACAACTAAACAGCCAGCCGTCCGTTTCATGCCTCCCCCCCGACCACCCCTCCCCCCCCCCCCCCCCCCCCCCTGTTTGTGTAAAAGTTAGAAACCAGATAGCACAAAAGCACACAAGACCCCACGAGCATACACGCGCTCAAACCCCCCCCCGCCCCCACACCCCCCCCACCCCCACCCGACCACCACCCACCCCCCAACCAACCCCACCCCACGACACCCCCCCAACCCCCCCACCCCGCCCCGCGACGCACCACGACACACCCACCCCACCGCCCACGCGACCCACCCACCCCCGCGCGACCCCCCCCCCCCCCAACACCCCACACAACCCACCCCCCCCCCCCCCCCCACCCCCCCCACACCCCAAGACCCTCCCCCCCCCCAGCCCAACACCCCCCCCCCCCCACCCCCCCCCCACCCCCGACGAACACCCCCCCGCAACCCCAGCACCCCCACCCACCCCACCACCGCAACATACACACATTAACTCACCCCCCCCCCCCCCCCCCCCCCCCCCCCCGCACCAATCGCCCACCCCCCCGCAAAAAAAAGAAAAGAAAAAAAAGCAACAAAACTAAATTAGCACTTTCTATTGGCATCCACCCACTTGTCGGATGATTTTTTTTTTTTTTTTTAAATCATTCAGGGTATCATCCGCACAAAATCGAAATATTGCCTGTGTGTAGCATAATCATCAGTCCCAACAAAGGAACGTGTCGGGACCGAATGAGTGCTCAGGGTGACATCGGATTGGCAAGCACTAGCATCGGCCCGTTCTGTGTTTGGTTGGTCATGTTTTGCTTTCGTTGTGATATGTTTGTTAACTATTGTTTTGTTAATCTCTATCGCGTTTCTCTGTCTCTCTCTCTCTCTTCTATCCTACTCAGTCTCTCGCCTTTCTGTCCTATCTCTCTGCTCGCCGATCCCTCTCCTATCATATCTCTCTCTATGTGTAATCTCCTT
>JADBJO010009908.1:0-40000 GCA_016801955.1 Conus betulinus
GTTTGGGACTGAGAGTTGGTGGATTGACCTTGCAGCTTCCGCGTAGGTGAGGCCTTGAGTTGCGTGTTAGATTTTTTAGGAACTGACGTTCCTGTGCCTTACTGTTGCACTGTTCTTTTGGAGACCCTACTGGTGGCTTTTGCCTAAAGTTAGAAATAGATCGTTCTGCTTATTACATATTTTTTTTCTAATGAATCAATTCTTTCGCACAGTTTTCTGAATCAGTTTGTTTCAGCTGCTTGATTTCTCTTACTGTGTCTGAAGCAGTTTGCACAGTTTTTCATCGCTGCTCGTTTTCTTCGGTTGTTAGGGCCTGTTCGGCGTCCACAGCTGGCAGCGCAGCTCGCTCCAAAACTTCTTTTCGAAAACAGGCTGGCTCCTCACACATTTTTTGTCTCACTTGACTCTTTTTTTTTCCGAAGTCAGGCTGTTTTGACGTTTACGCAGACTTCTGGATCTTGTCATTCTGGTCATGGTTCTGGTAGATTTGCTTAATTTCAGCCAGGTGTAAGTTTACTTACTGACAGTTTCCGCCATCTTGAATCGTCGTTCCCTTGCGCTCGTGTGTGTGTGGTTGTACGTGTCTCAGGACGCCTTTCTGGCATTTCAGAAATATTCAGAGTAAGTGTGAACTTATTAGACTCTGAGAGTACAGGACAATCTTTTCTACTTATGAATTCAGAGTCTGGGATATTTTTATGGCAGAAACCCTAGAACTGCTTCAATGGGGCGAATAGCGCTCTCTAAGCTGCACAAGATGATCATGTTGCCATGATGTGACGGTTACATGATACTAAGGTTTTGTTGGAAGGCACACACAACCTGCTATCTTTGTCTTCAGCCAATGAGGTTTTGGCCCCTCGTCTGGAGTTCTTGCCTGGGGTGTTTCCACAGCCCTCTCCCTGGCTCCCATCTCGCTTACCATGGCGTATGGACAGAGCCTCAAGCCTCTGTGGTCACGGGTCCTGTGGGCTGCAATGCCTGGTTCTCCACCACCATGGAGGTGGGACGCCATTCTGCGTCACACAAGTGGCCGCGCAGAGTGGATTTCCCCTCCACCGTAGGATTCTAGTTGAGTTTCACGTCAAAATAGTGTTTATCAACATCTTCATGGGCACCGTCGTTGCCACTCACTCAAGGCTAGCTCCGGGGCAGCTCAGCAGTTATGTCATCAGCATGAGGCTTGCTTGGTAGTTGATGTGGTAAAGGACAGGCACCACTGATCATCGCTTGTGAAGTTGCCCGCGGCAGCAGTGCAGTGTCTCCTGTGGTGGTGGGTTGCCTCTCATACAAAGCTTACTACTGACCTTCACTGTGAACACCAATGCCATGCCAAACGACGGGGGGGGGAAAGGCATACAGGGGTGTGGGCTGATGAGGTGATCCCAGAAGTAAATCAGCAGGAAAGATTGATGGCAATGGACACGAAGACGACCGGGCGCGGCGGGCAACAACCACCACAGTAGAGTGGCACGATGGACCACACAAAACAAGGCAAAAAAAAAAAAAAACAAAAACAAAAAAAAAAAAACACGATGGTGAGCAACATAAGTAGGCGGCACTGTAAATAACTCCAAAATCCAACTCAAAAGAATTATGAAGCAACACAGAGGGACTTCAGCGGCGAAAAAAAATGATCACAAACAACACACCATAGAACATGGGCACCGGTGAACACCATCTTGCAACAGACTTACCGTTAACAATTAATGCTGAATCTCGAAGCATAGCAAAATTCGCCACATGACACACACAAGCCCTGGAAACGTACTGTTAACAACAACTCACGCCACAGAAGAGGCACCGTAAAACAACTCGTGTTGTACCACCTCAAAACTACTGTCAACATCACTGATTACAGCATAAGCCCTGCTAGCAGTGCAGGTCCATATGGGCAAGCATCGTGAACGACACAGATTACGACATGCAAGGATGACCGAAACCATGTTCACCTCTCACTGTTCTTATTGGAACTCATGACAACATAATTATGGACAATGATCACCGCCTCTGCCGGACGTCCAGAAGCACCTGAATGCGCCCTTCCACCTCCTGTCCAGATAATCCATCCTCCACCCCACACGTACCTCCCCTTCACTGTAGCACAGGCGTCTGATCCACTATGTCATGTCACCCGTTATGTTCAAGTCACTGGAGCCTTGAGAGGAGCCGACCGCTGGATCACTATCTGCTGCTGAGAATCAAACTGTTCTCTCTTCTGGCCAGCCAGAGCAAAGTCAAGAAGGGTGCTACTGCAAAGAAAGCAGACTGAATTTCCTTATGTCAAGGAAGCCTTTGCGGCAGGCCAAAAAATGTCTTTTAAAAAGACCAGAGAAAGTAGGTAAGCCACCTGGAAATACTGTCCATTTTTATTATTGTCCCATTTTTACTGCGACAACATCCCAAATAGAAGCCTCAGGACTGGTTGATTTGACAAACACGACAGAGAATGCAGAGCTTTTCTCTAAAAGAAATCGTGTGGCAACTACCAAGAATGACCATCTGCAACACCATCATCACCACTTCACAATACACCAATCGTTTGAAGAGAAAAACTGGCGCCAACAAGCGGGTTTTCAGAGATTGCTCAGGCATTGATGGAAACTCTCCAGAAGGTGATCCTGTGCTGCCGATTCAGCGACAGTGGAACTTGTCTCTATGATCAAGGTAGAGCATTTTGCGAAAGTCACTGGTTCATAGGCTCCAGGCCAACACGTGCCTTGGATGTTTTTCGATTAGGAACGCACATGTACCAGTTGTCTGCATTTCTAACGCTTCTGGAAGAGTGCTTGGACTACGACACAGCTTTTCTTTTCTGCGTTGATCCACCTCAGCAATCCGGACTGTCTCCTACTCTTCTCTGTCTGCCTTGATCTCCCTCTCTTTGCCCTGACACTGTTGGTTCCTCTCTGGCGGGTGTGTTTTTTGAGGCGGGTCGTGTTGCTATCAGCTTGATCTGTCACACATGTCAAGTCCTCACAGTGACTGGCTGCCATGCTGCCTATGGTCTTTCGGCAGACTTTGTCATTTGTTTACGGGTTCAGTGAAGGAATTGCCAGGTACTGTGTCTTACATCTTAGGGGATCTCCTTTGTTCTCCTCTGTCCGTTCTGCTTGGGCGACGATTCTCACTTTGGGGCATCACGAGGCAGGGATGAGTCGCAGTGATCTAGGAGAACTGTAACGACTACATCTGATGTTTTTCCGTCGTGCCATGACCTGTGGACCTGTAGACACGGTGAACCAGAAGAACTGTGAACTACTATATCTGATGTTTTCCGTTGTGCCATGACCTGTGGACACAGTGAACCAGAAGAACTGTGAACTACTGTATCTGCTGATTTTTCCGTCGTGCCATGACCTGTGAACACGGTGAGTCCGTGGGGTCAGTGGTCTGTGTCCACCAACATGGCTTTCAACTCACATGTCATCACCACCACCTGCTGCTTCAATCATGGCATGACGACTTGTTTGGAACGGAATTCAAGTCAGCTCTGTTCCTCGTCACTCAAGAAGGTTAAGGAAGTAAGTATTTGTTCTGGGCACCAACATTTTCAGTCTCTCCTGTTTTCTGTGATGCTGTTTGATCCTTTAATTAAGACGCTTCCAGAGTAACCTGTATTCAAAGAACTGATGATGACTTGGCGTTTTGTTTTTTTTACTCACGACTGACAAAAAAAAACGTATTTCAAGCACTTGAGATAGGATTTTTCACACACAACGATGCCCTGAAACAACATACGGTGAACCAGCTCTACAGGAGGCTGTGGAACAGCCAGGTTCCCACGTGCCATTCCTTATGATTCATCGTTTCTCTACAGAACACGATCTGGTATTGCAGTCTTCTCCACGCTAGCAGCCTGGCAGAATCTATCCACCATAGTCAGGGACACGAAACGGAACACCATCAAAACCACCTGCCCTGGACTTCGTGTGTGTTACGACGAACGCTGGTGGTCAGCCATGAAGACCAAGTTTGCACGTCTACAACGCACCTGCCCTGACCTCTTCATCTTCATGGCCATGAGACCTGAACATTGCACCACAGATAAGTCTCACCATTTGACCACTTCGGCGGTCTTGGTCAAAAAAATACTTGGCGTCGCAAATGAGGGTCGAAACTTTTCAGATCCTTTTTTCAGAGCGGTCAGTTCCGTGGTATCCAGTCTGCTGACCAGAGAGCTGTAGTGGGGGGTTTTGGTCCGTCAGAACAGCAGCCAGGAAATTGTCCGACAGGTGGTTTCTGCTGTGAACTCAGTTTCCACGGGCTGGAAAAAGACAATACGGTGGATGGCACTGCTACGATGCGCAAATCTCTTCGTGTGTGTGTGTGTTTGGTGTGTGTGTGTGTGTGTGTGTGTGTGTGTGTGTGTGTGTGTGTGTGTGTTTTAATGATGTTTCTTTTTGGTTTAATGTGGTTGATGTACATGTAGAGCAAATAATTTGTTACATGTACAAGCTGTCCAGCTCTCACGTATACTAGGTAGCCATTATTCCATTTAGGAAACTTTTCCATAGGTTGTGCGCGCGCTATAGAGAGAGACTGAGGGAGAGAGAGAGAGACTTGGTTTTTGTTATATGTAAGTACATGTTGTGCGTACGTCTACACGTTTTTTTTGTGTGGCGATATTTTTTGAGTGTGTGTAGGGGGTGGGGTGGGGGCGGTGGTGTGTGTGGTGTGTGTGGTGTGTGTGTGTGTGTGTGTGTGTGTGTGCCGTTGCGCATGGCGCGCGCGCCTATATGTTGTGAATGTGTGGGTGTTTTGGTGATGCATGGCCGCGCCTCCGATTTTGTGACGCTTAAGTGAAGGAGACTAAGTGCATCACAGATGTTCGTCACTTTGCACGCCAGTTATGATATGTCCTAATGACCATTACAAACTACTTATTTGAAGTGCTATAGCTTCCCTCTCATCATGCCGTGAGAGAGAAGAAAAATGCCTTTATGTTGCCCTTGTCGGTCTCTCCTGACCGATTACCAATTAACTGCAGTTCACGAGCAGTGTATGATCGGAACCGGTAGATGGCATGAGGGTGGCGCATGGGGATTGGCTTTCTGCCTCCCCCCAACCAACCTGCCCCCCCCCCCCCCCCCCCAACCCCCTCATACCCCTCCATCCTCACTCCCTTCCCGCCCCCCTGCTCTTCAGGGGGTGGCAAAGATGTTTGCTGTCATGTTCTTCTCGCACCCACACTATTAGGCGGGTAAAGATTTTTTTTGCGTCATTTTCGCACTCTTCCTTCAAAAACATGTCTCCTAGACTCATTTTACTCCTTCGGTGGGATTTCAGTGTGTGTTCGGTACAACAAATTAGATTCTCACAAATTGTGATAAAGAAACATGATCCCCCTCTGGGGAAGTAAGCCTATAGGAGAAATCCATAGAGCAATGTTTGGGGAATACGTAAGATCCGAGTTACTGGAAACAAGGCAGTTTTAGGAGTACACCCATCAACTCTCTACTTATAGGCGTAAGTCTTCTTACAGAAAAAAAAAGGTCTTCCGACAGGAAAATTGGTTTTGTCACAATAGAGAGAAACTGCCTGAACTCTATAGAGTGAAGTGTAAAAACTCCAAATCCCTTTGTCATCTTTTGGGGGTAATGATGTGACAAAAAAAGGATACCAATCCATTTCTTTGTGCGCGTTTCAAATACACACGGGCAAAAGTGGATAAGATAAGTAGTTGTGTGATATTCACTTTTAAGTGCATAATGTCTGTAGTAATTTACCGTTGCCAGGCAAAGCTCAGTATTTCTCCCTTTTGGATGTACTTACGACTGACCAGGACATGATGAAACACTGGGTCTGCTCATAAACCCGAAGACAGTCCACCGGGATCTGAACCTAGAAACACTCTCTGTGCGTACTATTTCTTTTTCTTTCTTTTCTTTTTTTTTTTTTAAACATGTTATTTGCTTTGATTATTCCGCCATTCGTGCTCAGGGCCGCAGTGGAGTGCTTGCTTCTCGCTGTGTTGTGTGGCCCGTATCGGGAACCACGCCCCATCACGTTTCATTGCAGGTAGTCGTGAGTGGGTGATCGCGCCCTTTCGCGGCTTTCCTTTTCACCCTTTGACCTTTCGTTACCTCTGGTGATGATCTTCCCTCCGACATACAGCCCGTTAATTTCACAACTCAACAGCAGAGCACGTGTTCATTTGATGTCGCTTTGAAGTCACACAGCAGAGACAATTACTCTAGTGGGTGTGTGTAGTAGAGTCTGACTAATGACGCGTATACTAAAAAGTGTTCTGGTAATAATCCTCAGGTGTATAATTTTCCAGCTGGGTTTGAAACACACTAACACAAACATAAACGCAGCCGTTATCACGCGCATGCGCGGACACACACACACACACACACACACACATGCACGCGCGTGCCCACGCTTACATACTGTGACTCAGGCGCAGAGACCTAATCAAAAAACTACAAAGAGGCTTTCGTTGGGGCGGAATGTTTATAAATCGAGTTATATTTTGTTTGACCAAAACTGTTCAACAGATTAGCTGCGCTGGCAGAAAAGAAAGAAAGGCAGGCAGAATGAGAAGAAAGAAAAACGGTCAAACTATCTGGTGAGTCTGAACATCACCCACTGATGGAAAATCACGTGAAAAATCATAACAGCATTTATTTATAGACATTTCTTTTACCCTGCTGCTGTGATCATTAGCGATGCGATATTACTGCTTGCGTCTCAAAATGCTGCCTAAACTAAACTTACCTGACCAGCCCTGCATGTGTCTATATCTCTCGGGCCCTGGTTGATCTGGTATGGTACGCTTTTCTACTCTCACGTAAAAAATACTTAAAGCTATTAAGCAACTTACGCAAAATTCGGCGCGCCAAACAAAAAGTATAGATGTGGTGTCTTCCACCTACGCTAAAATGTTTTTTTTTTTAAATTGTTTGCGGGGATATAGTGTGTACTTGTTCAAGTTACCGCACGCCTTTGTACACTTTTGGGTGTACATATATATGTAGGCGCTGAACGCGTGTATATGCACAACAGTTGTGTATCTGTCTGTACTCCTGTGATTGCGTTGAGTGCTCTGTGTGTGAAACGTGTGTGTGTGTGTGAGTGCATGCGTGCGTGCGTGTGCGTGTGCGTGTGTCTGTCTGTTCTGTCTGTCTGTCTGACGGTCGATCGGTCGGTCGGTCGGGTCTGTCTGTCTGTCTGTCTGTGAGAGAGAGAGTATGTGTATGTGCGTGCGTGCGTGCGTGCGTGCGTGCGTGTGTGTGTGTGTGTGATGTGTGTGTGGAATGCGCACACACCACGCGCGCGCGCTCGCGTTTGTGTGTATGCGTGTGCGTGTGTCTTGTCTGTCTGTCTGTCCGTTCTCTGTCTGTCCGTCTGTTCGTGCAGGTGTAGTCGAGGTCTTCATGGCAATCTTCCCTACACCCATCTCTCCTCTCTCTTCTGTTGATAGTCACTGCTCCACTGACCATGCCATATGACTGATCTACTTGGGCACGTTGTTGCCGCACACCACATCTGTCGCAGTTAGAGCAGGACCTCTACAAACCAGTCTCTCTAGACGAAGAGGACAATGAAACTTCTCACCTACACTTAGCCAGTCAGCTCAGATTATGGTCATTAAATCCACTATGGATTAATAAGGCCATGACACCTCTACAACACGTGACGAAAAAAGTGTTGCTCATAAGACACCAACAATTAAAACGTTAAAGATTTTAAAGAACCAGGATACAAAGCGATCACCCCTTCCCCTTTCTCCACAATGTCAATTTTTTAACCTCATGACGTGATGAAAAAAAACTGTTTGCAAAACTAGGAGAGCTTTTAAAGAAGAAATAACTTCTGCCATCACAAAAAGGAGCTGAAAATGAATTAAGCATTGGTAACATGAGTAGAATTCTCCGTTAGAATCTCACTCAGAAAAGGAGCTGAAAAATAACGAACCATTGTAACATGAGTAGAATTCTTCATCAAGAATCCGTCTCCGTGGCTGCAGAAAACGCATCTTCATCTTCACGAATTCAACATAGATTTTAAGTGGATTTTGCGAGAGAACTGTTAGAAAGTTTTAGAAGGACCCGTCAACACCAGAACAGTTTCATAGTAGTGACTGTGCTGGTCAAAGAAAAATGATTAAATATTATCACTACAGATAGAATTGAACAGCTTTTGCTGCCTGCGGTTTATTCTCCTCAGTAGAATCAGAGAACGCAGAGAGGCAAATGGTTTTTCGTTCTAATCTCAGCAACAATACGGGGTTGTTCTTGTGTATGTCCTTCGTGCAGGGTTCGTATAGCAAGATCCAGTGGCCTAAAACAATCCTCAAAGGAAAGACTCATGACCAGTTTCAGATCATCTAGGTCAATGGTGAGGTACTACAGAACTTCACGGATCCCTCCATTGCACCATACCTGCCCGAGGTACGAAGACAACTCACGACAGTTTTCGTAAGATGTCCCTTCTGTGTATCACAAAGTGTTTGCGAGAGACACCCGAAACAAAATCATTGTCCATATCGCTAAACCCATCGTCCCTGAATTTCAGTGTGGCTTTCGAGCAGGCAGGGGCCCATCTAAGTGGTATTTGCTCAAAAGAAGGACCAAGGGCAGAGAAAGAGGAGCTCCACATAGTGTCACGTCTGTCAATGAGACCAAGGTGTTTTCACATGAATTGATATGGCCTTTGGAGAATACTACTCAACCCCATCGAACTAAATTATTCCTGACAAGAGAGGCATGCAGGCAAAGGTACGGGTATAAAAGGGTATTGATTCAGACCTATTCCATTGAGAAAACAGAGCGAAATAAGGGCTGTGTCTTATCCTCGGTCTCCTTGCCATATTGTTGGCGGCAATACAGGTAGATTCCTTCCATAGATTCCATGGAAAGGGGTTAGGGGATGGCTTGGGGTGGCAGGGATGTTAGATTTGGAATTTGCCCGGATGTCAGATATTTCAGACTGCTATCTCTGGTGTCCTTAGGCCATTAGCGTTTTGAGGACAGTCTCTATCCACTCCTCTTTATGGACGACAGAGCACTGCCGCCGCAAAACTTCTACGAGAAAGTCCAGAGCAAGACAGATCGCTTCGCGCGTCGACCTGCGCACGTTTTGGCCTCACGACATGGCCAAGAAAGCCTGAAGCCGTATCGAAAACTCAATCTGTTGTCAGCAACAACAGATTTTTACTATCGGGACAGCACTGTGAGCTGCAACTGACCTCTGGTCACCCAGGTGACTCCACGAATCGTAAAGACCAGAGCCGCCCTTCAGCAGTTGAACAAAGAAACAGTAGAAAAAATCAGGGCGTCAGACTCTCCGCTAGCTCTAAGTATAGCATCAATTTTGCTGCTGTTAGCCTTGCATGTAAATTGTTTCTGTGTTTTCTTTTCCGAATGTAATGGTTAGACAACATTATACTTGATTTAACGTTTCAGACATTTTTCTTCTCCAGCAATTACGCTGCCAATGGCCTGAAACGAATACAAAACGTATGCAAAAGTTCAGTATCGTGCAGTAAACTGAAATACAAAGTTTTGCCTGAAATGAACCTGCGCTGGATGAAGAAAGTGCGCGTGCAGCACTAACTCAGAGGTATGTGCATGTCATCTTCTCACCTGTAGTTAGTGGGGAGATAGCAGTAGGAGAAGGAAAAAGTAAGTCGTAGCCGTAGTAGTAGTAGTAGCAGCAGCAGCAGGAGGGGCAGCATCAGCAGCAGAGAGCAGTAGTAAAAGCAGTAGCAGCAATAGTAGTCGTAGTCGTAGTGGTGTTGTTAGTGGGAGTAACTGTGATAGTAGTAGTAGTTGATGGTGGTAGTGGTGGTGGTGGGGGTGGTGGTAGTAGTCATACAGTGGTAGTAGTATAGTAATAGCATATCAGCAGCAGCTAGTGGTAGTATCTTTGAATGGCTTGGCTCATTCCTGCCTTTCTGATCCCCTTCACCTCTGTGTTTCTCCTAGGCAGTTGCGTTCTTCTACCGACAACACTCTGCTCAAAATCCCACCATTTCGAACTAAAATCTATGGCGACCGTTTTTTCTTTTGTTTTTTTTTTTTTTTTTTTTTTTTAGCGTCCGGTTTCTTGGAAACAAACTCCCCATTATCTTTGCGTAGTTCAAACTCTCTGTATCCCTTCAAGGTATCTCTCAAATAACCCTCTTCACCTATCAATAGCAGTTCTTTCATCCCTTTCCCTTGTCCATCAAATTGATTCTGAGACGTGTGTGTGTGTGTGTGTGTGGTGTGTGTGTGTGTGTGTGTGGTGTTGTGTGTGTGTTTGTGACTGTGTGTGTGTCGTGTGACTCTGTGTGTGTGCATGTGCGTGTGTGTGTGTGTGTGTGTGCCGCGCGCGCGCGCACGTGTGCTGTTGTGTCCGTTGTGTTTGAGAGACAGTGTGTGTGGGATCGCGTATTGAGAGAGAGAGAGAGAGAGAGAGAGAGAGAGAGAGACTGACACTGACACAATTTTATTGCCATTAGCAAAAATGCCCTGTTGGCAAGGGGGTATCATGAGTCATATCTAGCCATAGCGGCTCACAACAGCGACTAAACAAGAAACCAGTGCAAAGAGTTCCTTCGTGATGTTACAAGTACTCCTTGACATATAACTGCTACAAAAGAAAGATCAATGAATCAATCAAACAATCACCAGTTCACATGAACATACACATGCACGCACACACGTACACACACACAGGTACGCACACACACGCACGCACGCACGCACGTACGCACACACTCTCACACACATAAGCACATACGCATGCGCGCGCGCACCCCCCCCCCCCTCCCTACACACACACACAAATACACACGCACGCATGCAAGGGGAGAGAGAGAGAGAGAGAGAGTGTGTGTGTGTGTGTGTGTGTGTGTGTGTGTGTGTGTGTGCGCGCGCGCGCGCGCATGGATCTGTGTCAATATGCACCTTTGTTCGTAGGTGTATGGTACTTACTGCAATTTCAATCTTTTGCCGGTTGCGCGCGCGCGTTGGTGGTGTGTCAATATGCACCCTTGTTCGTAGGTGTATGGTACTTATTGCAATTTCATCTTTTTATTGGTTCCATTTATATTTTAACTTTTTCTGTATGTGTAGCGCGCTTAGGGCATATGATGTTAGAGTAAGCGCCATAAATGATCGTTATAATTATCATCATTAGTCGCTGCAGTAGTAGTATTTTACATAGCGTCTGTCCTTGGTTTCAGACCAAGCTCTAAGCGCTTTACAAAACTGCGCTCTCATTTCCACAACTGGCCGACTCCCTGGGTAGAGGCGAGTGAATAGCTGCCTGCTGGTGCTGCTTTCAATCGTTTCTCGCTTCATCCAGCAGTCGGTCAGTCACTCAGTGGTTTCATTCATATCTTTCCTTGTCTCGGTGCATACGCGTCTACATATCATCATACGATCGGACATGTTTTTACAAAAAGTTGGTGTTGGGAAGCACGAGTGATTCTCCCTTGTTACTGACTGACTACTGAGTTCTCTGCGTTTTCCTTGTGATTCACCACACCTTTTTTTCTGTGCGTCCGTTCGCGCGTACGTGCGTGCGCGCGTGCGTGCGTGCTCTGCTGTGTGTGTTGTGTGTGTGTGTGTGTGTGTGGTGTGTGTGTGTGTGTGTGTGAGTGAGTATTCAAAACAGGTCACAGGACAAAAGGTAAGGCACATCTTGAACAAATATGGATTAGTATTTGTGCTTTTTCTGTTCTATTTTACTGTGTGCATGGTGTCAGCTTGAGGGCATTGGGCAAGCTCGGCTATTCTTGTTGCTTTTTTGGAGAATTTCCGTGTTTGTTCGGCGTGCCTTCTTGCCTTGCCTGCCTGTGTGTTAAACAAATCGATAATACTATTGATATCATTTGGAGTCATGTGCATACAATTTGTTTTTTACCATGGCACATCGGCAATCCAAATTTACCCTTTTTTCAACGTCAATTTAATTCGCTTCTGCCGTCGGGTGCACTTGGACAATGTAATGTTCTAGTTGTAACCTCGCTCAAACAATTATAAATTCAGATGGGGGTTATGATGGGCCTTTACGAAGAATCAATCAAAGTGTATCTGTGTTTTTTTAATCAATATTTAGGGAAACTAACCCTGGCTGAAACGTGTTCAGGATTTCCCAGCAGGGCTTCTGGTTGCCGGAGAGACAGTCAAAGTCATTGTTTCTCTGACAGGTTGAAGCTAAGGGACCTGTGACGAATTTTCTCGCCCTGCCAAGAAGACAATGCGTGCTTGACTGCTGTGTGACCATGGGACATATCTTGCTGGTCATACCGACATCTGCGTTTTGTGTCTTTTGAAATAGTGGCTCCAGAACGTGTGATATACAGTTCTGGTTTCTGATTTGTCAAGAAAACGGTTCGACGTACAGTCTGTCTGTCAGTGCTTGTATGTCACATGTGCCCTGGCAAATGCTTTAAAGATAGAAGAAGATGAAAAGAGAGTGATGAAGAAGAAACAGATGATGATGCAATACAGAAGCCTGGTGCACACATATAAAACAAGCCCACTCGGGGGTTTGGTATTATCCGTCTGTTTTGTGTTTGTACGTGCTACGTGCTCGTCAGTTTCTAATTCATGATCGGCATAATTGTGTAATTTGATTGTTTCTGTGAAACTGCATTTCATTTTCACCTCCCCCCGGGCACCATGAAATGAAATTAAAGAACTCACGCCCCAAAAGATACATTAGTTGTACACCAGTGTTGCATTTTTAGTGCAAAGCCTTTGCCTTAGAATCATGTCACCAATTACTAAGTTGACATCAACACGTGTGTCCAGACTTCAAGACAGATGCAGGTGCGACTTTGCTTCCAATAGGCAGAAGGAACCTGCGCTGCAACGACCTCACTCATGAGCACAGAGTTCAACAACCACCCTCCACGGTGGCGGAGGAGAACACATCTGCTGGCACCCAAGACAGGCTCCAAAAAACACAAGAAACAGTGCACCTTCGAAACAAAGCCCAGGTTCGTGCATCATGGTTTAATGCCGTGGTCAATGTTCGTGCCATTATGCCGACCTACAACACTGTCCTCCAGACATAGGCCAACAGATGTGGTGTCTTCTCTCCGAGTGTACATCGCTCATCGATCATTCTAAATGGATAAGTACAGAAACAGGAAGGGGCCGCAGAGTGGATGGGGAGAGGAAGCTGGGGGGGAGGGGGGGTATGGGGGGGGGGGGGGTAAGAAGGTAATGAGAGGGGAAGTTGGAGAGACAGTGTTACCGTAAGAGTGTGGGGATTCTTGGACGAGTCGTTCGTGAGATCTTCTCATGCATGCTTTCTGCTGCTACATAGTTAGTTGTCATTCGTGACGACGAGGTCCTTCTCTTCTCCATGTTTTTCTGTCTGCCCTACACAGTTAGATGTCCATTCGTGACAATGTCCTTCTCTTCCCCATGTTTCAGCTGCTACATAGTTAGTTTTAATATTTGCATGACTCCATAAGCCGAGAGAACAAAAAAAAAAAATAGAGGAGAAAATAATGCGGGAAAATGATTTGCAGTTTCTTCTCTGCCATTAAGATAAAACAGGAGGTGGTGGGGATGCAGGGAGCGGTGTGAAATAGCAGCTGAGTTAATATTACTAGCAACAAATAGCCAGCGCCAAATGAAGGAGACAGACAGACAGACAGACAGACAGACGAGCCAGACAGATCCTACATTATTGGTTTAGGACAGTGCAGCCAAAGGTTTCCCTCCTGCTGATAGTCCTGTTTCCCGGTACTGGCTACTACCATAAACAGCACATGTGCAGAGTAAATCCAATGTGAAGAACATCTGACCTGGACAGGATAGCCAATTTCGTCTGATTTGATGCTGGCCAATGCGCATTCACGTGGAAGAGGAAAATCACAGAAACTTATACTGAATCAGTTGCAGGATGGCCGGGGCTGGCAATGACTACGCCATCCGTCGATCTTCAACAGGCGCGGGGGGAGAGGGGAGAAAGGGTGTGCTGAGGGTGACAAATCACGGAGTTGTACATGGCTAAGAGCATCACTAGACATTCGCCACCATGAACTTACGAGAACACTCAAGCAGGTTGAAACATTGAGAGAATTTCTTTTCTCCATCATCATCATGCCGAAATTACATGGAAAAGCAACAAAGGTGTACAGGCAGAAGAACATGCAGTGGATGAGACAAACAGGTATATGGGGTGGTGGTTTACATTAACTAAGAACATCTCGGGAACGTTGTACTGAGATGCTGCACTGTTTTTCAGCAGGATTATGAGCATCCATCTGTCAAGGTAGAAGACATACGCTAAAGAAGACTGGAAGAATTTCAGCGGCCCGCTGCTTTAATGAGACGCAGCAATAGATCACAAGCAGTACCTTGACGAGGTGTGACATTAGCGAGGACTTAAAAAATTGGCCCTAAAAGATTGGGTAGGAGAAGCCAAAACGCTACAAACAAGGTGTTCAGTAGGGAGGAAGTGAAGAAAGCAAAGGAAAGCTGGATTGAACAAGCAGTGTGAAGACATTGACAAAAGCCCTAAACAACAACAGCACAAGCAAATGCGTTTAAGGCTAGTAAACACTTTACAAAACAAAGTAAAGTGAAGTTACTGGCAAGTCAGTCAGGATAAAAAAAAACTCTCACACAAAAAGGACATAATAGATAGAGTAAAATAAGAATATAGGTTTCTGGATTCTGGATTTGACATTAGAAAAGTAGTTAGACTCAGAATTAAAAACTTACTTTGAGAATATTTCGACCAGGGTCACCCTGTCTCCTTCAGCCCTCACTGTTGCTGTTATGGCAGCGAGGCTGGTGGGGGCGACTGTTGTGTGGGTGAATAGTGTCAGGATCTGATTGTAGATGGGGGGAAGTTCAAAAGCCTTGATCTCTGTTCAGGCTGGGGCGTCTGGTCTTGATTTCGATGGCTTCTTTAACTTTCTTTTGTGAGGAAGGGCTCTGTAGATAAGATCTTGGTTTCTTGGGGGCTGAAACTGTGGCTGTGGCTTGGTAGGTGTTCGTGTATGGCAGAAGTAGATCAGTTTGGGTATTTCCTGTAGACGGGTGGTGAGTGGGGTCTTGCTGTCTCGCCAATGTAGGTATTGGCACACAGTCTTGACATCCTACCTGGTACACTACACCACACTGCTTGAGGGGGTCCGTTTTGTCTTTGACATGGGTCAGTTGCTGGCGTAGGGAATTGGTGGGGGTTTGTTGAACACTTTGCATCGATGTTATTTGCTCTTCCTCCTCAGTGGAACACAGTACAGAGGCTCTGTGCATGAAGGGTTGTTGACAACATATCTCTTGTGTTGGAGGGGGTGGTTGGAGTAAAGTTCAGATATTGGTCAGTGTGGGTGGGGCGTTTCCTACAGACGCTGGTCTCCACCCTGTCGTCATGGGTTTGGGTGATGAGAGTGTCCAGGAAAGGGATCTTCCCTTCTGCTTCAGTTTCCGAGGGTGAAACTGGATACTGTCGTCGATGGAATTCAGGTAAGTGGTGAAGCTGTCAACCCTCTGTCGCCTGTATGCGGGTCATGGTGTCATCCACATAGCGGTACCACATGCTGGGAGGGTTGGCAGCGGTCTCAAGGGCTACCTTTTCAAAAATGTTCCATGTAAAGATTGGTTACCACTGGAGATAAACTGCAACCCTATAGTCAGCTCCTTGTTTCTGCTGGTAGAACTCATGGTTGAACGAGAATTAGATGCTAGTGAGGCATGTTCCAACAGTTCTAGCACCTGTTCTGTGGTGAGTTTACCACGGTGACGAAGTTGGTAGTTATCCTCAATTTTCTCCCGTAAGACTTGGAGAGCCATGCTCTCTCACCGTGGAGTATACGGAGTACACCACAGCCAGGTATAATATGGAGAATACCAGGCCCTCACCAGGACGTAATATGGAGCACACACCAGGCCCTCACCAGGAAGTAGCAAGGAGCAACACCAGGCCTTCACCAGGAAGTAATATGAAGCACATCAGATTTGAGATTTAGCAATTTCTAAGCATACGATATCGCCAGCATTTGTTGGCAGTGTTTTTGATGAGCTGATGAGGGTGCTCCATGTACAAGTGTGAGAATGTGCATAGGTAGGAAAACATAAACTTTTCGTATTCCCCTGATGTATTAAAAA
Source organism: Conus betulinus (assembly GCA_016801955.1). NCBI lineage: Eukaryota > Metazoa > Mollusca > Gastropoda > Neogastropoda > Conidae > Conus > Conus betulinus. The sequence goes on from JADBJO010009908.1 coordinate 16,077, forward strand.
TGACGTCATTTACTGTGGAGGTGATCACCACCACAGATGATAAACACGGAGATGTAGTGCCAGCTTTGAGTGACAACAAAGGGGGTACAACCACAGCTCTACCGTGAGCTGCTCTGTAGTTGTGCTGTCACTGTGTGTGATGTACAAAGATGATATTATTTCACTGTAGAGGCAGCGACATCACATGACCTTTATGGCTGTGGTGTGGGCCACCCACAATTCACAGCCTCAAACCTCGCCATCACTTGACCATAGTGTAGCTCACAGCGCAAACTGTGATAGCCAAAGCTATTGCCACTGAAGCCATGGAAGGTAAGACGACAGGAAAGAAATAGCTTGCCCTGATTGATTGCTAGAACCAATGTGTTTCGCTTGATTCAAACATCACCACCATCTGTGTATCCATCTCAAGGGAAGGGAACAGTAGCTGCCCATGTGCAACAGACGCAGGGTCCGACAAGAGTGTACGGGTATGTCCCTCAGCCAACGCCTCAGAACTCAGAGTCTGGATACCACAACAAGAAGGACCAGTACTACACCTCATGACCAGCGTTGACTTAAAACCGGGGTGTGGAAAATCCGAACGTATCGCAGATTACAGTCCAGGGCACACTCGGCCATTTATTTACTATGAAAGCAAGAATGGAAGTGACTTAACAGAATGTGATGTCACACTTCAAGTCCCAAACAATAAAACTGTGCGCTTTACGATCAGACACCATGTGCAGATGTGGTGGGTGACTATTTTTTGAACATATAAATGTCACCGGGGGAAAGGATCGCCACAAACGAAATTGAGTGCCATGGGAACCAAACCAGAAGTTCACACATTGTATAGTTTCACAAGTGAAATTTTCATTTCTTTGTCCTTTTTTGTCACAAAGTTTGGGATTGTGAGGCTCTCTTTGTACTTTCCGCCCGCTGTGAATAAATCGGAGAAGCCGGACCTGGAACTTGTTTTTCTGTCTACATCAAAGGGTGATGTATTCTCTTTTCATGACGAGTCCATTTTGGTTGAAAGCCATTGTAACAGTTCAATTCCGATTTTTTTTTTCTTTTCTATGTTCTAGGGTTTTGTATTTTTGTTATGGTAGGCAATTCTATAATTACTTGAAAACTTTTTGATTCTGACTTGCTTGCCATCATTCTAGAACAGCGGTGCGGTGCTTTCAAAAGTTTGAAAAAAAAAACTGATTTTTTTTCCCTGTCTGTCTTACTCGAAAAAAACCTTAATTCCACCAGACGTTGTAACAAATATGGCGTTAACTCTCAAAGGAAGGTCATTACTATTTGCAGACCACTGTTGTTTCTTTCAGCTTCAATCTAAACAGTCACTCCACTTACACTTATCACCTACTTTTGCTGATGAATAGCAACATGTCTGTTACCTGTCTTCCATTAGGACTGACATAAAACAGGCAGAAAGATCCGAGAGAGAGACAGACAAGAGAGAGACAGCAGACAGACAGACAGACAGACAGAAGAGAGAAGATCTGAGACAGAGAGGAGAGAGACAGAAGGGTGTGCCAGTAGCGGCTCTGGGTCTACAGCCATTGTTACCACCAGATCTGGAGCGTGGGATGACTGGCCCCACGTGTTGATGCGCATTAAAATCAACCTGCCTACTTGGAGTCTGATCGAACGACGTAATGGTCACATCAACTGCTACGATGTTTGTGGGAGCCTGCACGAACCTTTTTGTTTGTGACGTCCTTTTCTTGCATGACAATTCTACCTCCCTGAAAACATTTACCACGATGAAAATTTCTCGTGCGGGATCTGTACTGAAACGATTTTTGTTTTATGTCTGAATGATCTAATCCTGGTTCAGTTTTGACCTGTAACAGTCTCTTCCTGTCTTCAGTACCTAAACTTGCTTTTCAATTTTCCTCAGGCAGACTGCTGTCCCATCTTCTGTGCCCACCTCAGGGTGATGAATTGGCAACTATCTCGTTTCTCTTGTGGACAGCTGGGTAAACACCAGTTGGGGAATAGTCTGAGTGTTGACAAATTTTCGAGTGAAATTTCCTGGAATAAATAGTTGTAAGCCATTATATATATATATCGTTCTATATATATATATATATACATTGAAGCAAGTATAAAAAGTATGAATGACTGTCTGGACTTGAATTCAATCACACCATGATATCAAAAAAAGAATGTCCAAAAGTATGGAAAATAATCATATGTGTAGGGGAAAAAACTCCACAATTAACAATATCCAGCTATCATACATTCAGAGGTGGCCACAGGCATACTCCAATCATCATTCATATTTGCAGTTGACTGCCAAACGTACAATGTTCCCCCTCTAAGTTCTGCACACCTTAATCCCCCACCCCCCCCCCCACCCCCCCCCCCCCACCCCCCACCCCCACCCACACATTGCATTTTCGGAAAGATAGGTTTCCCGTTTTGCTAACTCCATTCCAATCAGGTGCAAAACTTGTTCATATTGTTTGGAGTTAATCAAGATCATAAAAATTCTGATCCTTTTAATTTTTTCTTCTCCAGGAGAAAAATGTGACACATTTTTACATTCTCTTTTGCAAATGCCAAAGGCACAAAATTATCCACAATAATTATGTTATTGCCCCAATGAAATATCATCATTGCTAAAGGACAGACTAGTTCCACAAAGGCAAAAAAAAAAAATCATCAAAAGGATGTTTAAGGTGGATTACCCATTGCAAAACTATCTCAACTCCGAAGGGAATTCTAGACGTATTCATAGATTTCCATAGATTTTTAGAGGGGGTTCGAAGAGTCTGGAAGGGGGCTATGAGGACAACAAATTTAACAGAGGGCAAAGCTAATCAACACCATCTAGCAAATCTCCAAATCGAACCAGTGTGCTACTCACACAGGATGCCTACTGGAAATAAATACTGGAACTGGTATTGCATTGAAATGAAACACCGACGCAAAAAATGAATCAGTTATTTGCGCAGGTTACATACAGACCCCTGGATGGGATGGAGTCGCCCAGTACCCACCATACATGAGGAGCTGCGTTGCCCTTCACTGTACCCGCTGGACACGTGGTATTTATCAGTTTTTAAAGAGGGACATTGGTTATGGAGACTTCCTGGTGACCTTCCCTGGTCAGTGTATCCACTCTGTCAGCAGAACATCGATGTCAGAGGCTTTTCCAAAAGGCAGAATTGTGCATTTGCATGGCACTACTCTTCCAGAGGCTTTTGTGTTTCCCACGGTCCACTGCTGACGTACAACGTCAGGACACAATTCTTGCGGTGTGTGTACTTCTCCAGCAATGATAATACTCAGGGCTCTGGTTTCCGACAGCAGTTTACGATCTACCCCAGCTCGTTGATCTGCCTCAGAAAGTGCCAGACTCTCAGACGACAGAGGAGTCCAGGTGGAAATGTTCAGTGTCTCCTGTGGCCTCACCTGTTCGAGCACTTTCCTTGTGACCTGGTCCCTCAGTGTGTGCAGAGGCTGAAGATGAGGGTCCCTGTCCCCTACACCTCACACACATGTGGACTGAAACAAGGTGAGTAAGATGAGGCTCTCTGTCCCCTACCTAACCTCACACACATGTGGACTGAACAAGGTGAGTAAGATGAAGGCTCTCTGTCCCTACACCTCACACACATGTGGACTGAACAAGGTGAGTAAGATGATGAGGCTGTCTGTCCCTACACCTCACACACATGTGGACTGCTGAACAAGGTGAGTAAGATGAGGCTCCCTGCCCCTACACCTCACACACATGGGGAATGACTGAACAAGGTGAGTAAGATGAGGCTCCCTGTCCCTACACCTCACACACATGTGGACTGAACAAGGTTCGTTCGTTTTTGTTTGTGTTTTATTTTAATGTGGTGAATTTTCCTTCGAGTAATAATACTCACTTTTTGTGTTATTAAGTAATGGGGTGAATGAATAGTGTGTGCGTGTGTCTGTCTGTCTGTCTGTCTGTGACTACTACAGTAAGAAAGGGCAGGGGGGTGGGGTAAAAAGCATTAATGTGTTGTGGGCATAGTACACGAGATTCCATCAACATAAAAGTTTGATAATCATATTGCTCCTTTCTTTGAACACAGTGAATGAAATGTAGCATCTAATAAACGATATTACCTTTATTGAACTGGCATGAGCAGATTTCGGAACAGATTTCTGAGCTCACACAAAATAACCCACTGCACAAAGTCAGCAGTAGATCAGCCACATGTCACAGAACCATACAAATAACAATGACTATGGTGACATCTGAGAGGCCATTTCCCATATGAAAAGAATTGTTAACATATAGGAGAGAATAATACCATCTTCAGTTAAAAAATAAACTAGACGCAGTTGAGACATAAGCTAGAAACAAGTAAAGACGTAGATTGGAAGGCTTGAAAACCCACTACATGAGAAAGACCCAAGGAAACAAACGGCACTCTCCTAGGACGTGGAAGTAATGGGTGAGACAGGCAGAAGACAATTTACAGCTTGTGCGCCTGTTGTGAGAGCTTGAAAGACACTCAGCAAATGGAAAACGTATCTGATCACTTCAAACATCTCTACCACACCGGTGTTGTACCATACTTGACAGACCACTGTCGAGAATGACCAGAGGGCAAAACTAACGTAGAAATTCAGATATAGGTGGAAAAAAAACCTCCCGCAGAAACGGAGTAATAGTTAAAGAACAAGTAAGCTACATCGGCGAGGGAGTGTGCATTGCTGTTAGCTTACGGTCAGCTGTTGGCGTAAGGGGCCGACACACGCCGCTTGTGGGAAGCCGATCCAGAAGTGTCCATCCAGACTGGTGATGTTCTTTCAGGTGGAGGCCGAGGGAGATGCTACATGTACAAAAGACAGAAATACCTTTCCTGGGCTGAGGGCTGACAATGAGTGCCGTCAGGCGGACACCTCCCTGGTCAGCATGGAGACCCCTGAGGAATGGGATGCCGTCATGACACTTCTCCAGCGCTACCGGCGTCAGCCAGCGTGGTTCGGCTTGAGAGAAACGGCGTGGGCCACAGGAAAGGCTACACAGAATACCATGTGATGGGTTCCCCCTCATGCCTTCTTTTGAAGTGTTCATACATTTGGAGGGAAACAGCTTTGTCTCTCTCTTCTCTCTGTTCCCCCTCTCTCTCTCTCTCTCTCTCTCTCTCTATCTCTCCTCGCTCTCTCTCTTCTCTCTCTGTCGGGGCTATGGCCTTTATATATGAATAAACCGCTTTTCATTTCATCTCTCTCTCTCTCTCTCTCTCTCTCCTCTCTGCTGTGTGTGTGTGTGTGTGTGGTGTGTGTGTGTGTGTGTGTGTGTGTGAGTGTGTGTGTGTGTGTGCGTGCGTGCGTGCGTGCGTGGGTGTGTGTGTATTTGTGCGTGCACGCACACGCATGTGGTTGCATGTGTGCGCCCGCGTGTGTGCGTGCGTGCATGCGTACATATGTATATGTGTGTGCTTGCGTGCCTGTGTGTTACACTAGTCTCTCGTTTACTCGCAGACAATCTATTAAAAAAAAAAAAAAACCTGTCAGACAGGAATTGCGTGAATCCACTTTAAGTCAGCAACGCTCAGGAATTGCGCACACAAAAAAGTAATAAGTCTGAGTTTCATAATGGTAGTAGAACTAACTCAGAGCCGGTTAAATGTTATTTCATCAGTGACACCAATTTTTCCAGCCGTCTCAAAACAATGCAAGACGTCAGTATATATGCGAAACTGTTGTTTGCAACAAGCGAAAGTAATCATATGAATTCTGTCTTAATGTCCGTTCTAAACTGCCATTCTTGCAAACGTCCAAAACATAAAAAAAAATATTTGAATTCCCGCTATATGGGGTATGCTACACTTACATTTCACAAGAATATACTCATTTGTAAAGAAACAAACAAATAAACAAACAAAAATAGAAGTGCAGATTAGAGCAGAATGGGGACGAGAATGTCTACATTGATTGTCAGTTTGTTCAATTAAGATCTATAATGTGATGGATTCTCCCATCGTGTCCGACGGATGAGTAGGCAGGCAGGCCACCTTTTGATGTGGGTCCTCACGTGGGACTAAAGACCAGACCAATTCCTGAAGCACATAGTCGTCCACAGACGCTACATGGAATGGAGCTCTGCAACGATGAGGTCCGTTTTTCCCCGATTCCTCTTTTGCTGAATGGTGGCTACTCTGTTGCACCTGAATCTCGTTATGCCCTGGGTACACTGTTGCGTCCATTGTGTTCTGTCTAGGGCGACATCTTCCTAGGAAGCAGTGTCGATGTTGCAGCTTCTGAGTTGCCTTCAAGGTGTCTTTGTATCTCCTGAGAGGCCTTCCTTGTAACGTTACGTATCCTTCCGTCAGTTGCCCATAGAGCAGCATCTTCAGAATTCCGCTGTCCTCCATACCAAGAACGTGTCCTGTCCATCGTAGCTAGCTTTTGATGAGTGTAAAGGGTTTTCCACAAGCCAGTCTGATTAACGGTGTCGAAGGCCGTGGTGAGATCAACAAACATCCATGTGGAGTTCCTGATTCTGCTCACGACACTTCTCCTGTAGCTTTCTTCGCGACACCCGCACTGTGGTTCAGGGACAATGGAGTCTGCTATGTTGGTGATGAGTCTGTTCAAGGTGACCCTGACACGAATCTTTCTTGCAATACACAAGAGGGAAATCCCACCATGATTGTCACAAGACGCTTTATCACCCTTTCTCTTGTAGATGTGTACAACAGAGGCGTCTTTGATGTCTCGGGGCATTTCTCCCTTTTCCCATATGGACTGGAGAGGTTGGTCAGCTCTTGCAGGAGTACCTCGCCTCCATTGTTGCAGATGCCAGCTGGAATTCTCAGCACTGAAGGGTGGGTTTGCCAGATATTCCTTCACTGGCAGTTTGGGGGGAGCGCTGCAATTGATTCTTCAAATACTGACGAGCCTCTATTCAGAGAGAGTATTGAAGTGCTCACCCGATCGAGCAAGGATGCCAGTCGTATCCGTCGGCAGTGTTGTCTGGTCAGAAGCACGAATGGATGTTGACCCAGTAGTCTTTGGTCCATAGATGGTGCGAAGGCCCTCGTAAAATGTCTTCATGTCATTGATGTCAGCCGCAGCTTGCCGACTTTCTGCTTTCTTTTCCACCAATCGTTCTCCATCTGCCAAAACTTCTGTTGATGATGAGCTGCCTGGCTTGCTGGCACTTCTGTTTCTTCTTTTCGCAGGTCTTGTCGCTGAGATGATTTACGTGGGTCTTGTGGAACATGTCTATGAGCTTGTTGATCTCTTGGTTGTTTTCATCAAACCAGTCTCTATGTTTGTGTTCAACAAAGCCCAGGATGTCAGCTGCAGCACTGTACAGGGATTCTTTGAAGGATTTCCATTCCTTGCCAGTGTCTTCTCTGGTGAGGTCGATGTTCGACAGACATTCCTTAATCCTTTCATGCAGAATGTCTCTGCTGGTACTCAGGCGAGCAATGTTCAGCCTTCTGAGAGGGCTTGTGTCTCTGGCCAATTAAGTCTTCAGAGCAAGCTGGATTTTTATATTGCTCCTGATCAGGCGGTGAATGGATCAGCAGTCAGCTCCCCTCATGCAGCGTGTAATGACAAATACACACAGTCAAGCATGTGCCATTGCTTCGAGCGAGGGTGCATCCATGTGTTCTTGAACTTGTCTGCCTGCTAGAAAATGGTGCAGGTGATGGAAAGTTCATGTTGTGCACACAGTGCTAACAGCAGGCCATTGGAGATGCAGTTTCTAGTGCGGTGGCGTCCAGGAATGCCAGACTACCTCCAATTCGGTAATGGGACGACCATCCCCAACCCAGCCAGTCGCAGGTGGCGGATGGCGAAACGGCCTCCAAGTATGGAGGTTTGCTGTGAATAATCCAGGCTCGCCTGGCAGCCCCGGACCAACTGACGGTGTTCTTATCAGGACGGGGTCGGTCAGCAAGTGGTACTGCTGTCCTCTCGAAATGCCCCAGGTGTCCACACGGGAACATCATACAGTTAAGAGGCGCATTCAAACCTCAAGCCTCCTGAGCTCACAAGGCAGGTCCTTGGGTCATAAGCTAAAGGTGGGGTAACCCTGACATAAACCCAGATGGTTGAAGACAGTGGTACCAGGCCAGAGCGCACCTTCTAACAAACCATGGTACCCTGCATAATTCGCCATTATGTCTGCACATGATGGGGGCAGGCCTGCAATAGCCTGGTTCCAGTTATTGCCATGTAAATGCAAAGTGGTACACGAGTCGTGCCGTGTTATACTGTGCCATGCTGGACCCTCGCTCAGTGTAAACATGCACCCTCTCTCTCTCTCTCTCTCTCTCTCTCTCTCTCTCTCGCGTACAGAAATGTATATATATGTATATATGTATTACGTTGACATCTATATGTACATATAGGCATACAATACAGAGAGAGAGAGAGAGAGAGAGAGAGAGAGAGAGAGAGAGAGAATTTGTTGACAAAACAACAATTGTAGAAATGTGATGTCTCTGTGACTTGTGTGACAGGTACACAAAAACCTGGCTGTGGAGGAGTAAAACTGTGGCTTACTATTTAGATGTTACTCCACCACAGTTTAAAAACTGAGCAGATCTTGTGGAGTTCTTCACCTTCAATGGTCGTCACACAGAGCTGGTGTTTCTGACTGCCAAGACGTCCTCATAGCGTCCATCATATGTGAGTTAACTTCAACATCTTCTCGTCCCTATTTGAAGCCTGTCACGCTTCCTGCTCTCAGCAGGAGTATCAAGTCACGTGTCCCTCTCGTGACGTGTCCGCTGCAGCACGTGACGCACGAGGCGTTGGTGTGTGACTCAGCCAGCGTGTGCAGGGCCTTGGACAGCAGTGAGGAATGGTACAGTAATGTCTGCCCCATTTCCCCAGGGTCAGGGCAGCCCTACTTTTATTGTGGGCTGCCTGGACAGTTCGTGCCTTACAGTCTGCTGTGTGATTTCCGCCACGACTGTCCGGAGGGCGGGGATGAAGACTTTTGTGTGCACACTGCGTGCACTGGACGTCAGATCAACTGCGGAAATGCACAGGTTTAGTTTCTTTGGTTCCCTTGTCATGTATCGGAATACATACAGGTCTTCCAGACGATGCATGATGTCTCAGGATCATCTGTGTGTCCGTTTATTCAGTGTACCATATTTTCGTCAAACACAGAGTCACTAGTGTCGGAATTAATTCATCAATTTTAGTATTTTACCATACAAATCCATATGGATCAGAAGACATTTGATTTTACTCTGGAAATGCTTGAAATGCCTGTGAAATATGCCATAAATACAAAAGTGTAAGTCACTTTACAAATTGCATATCGACCATTCTGCATAGCTTTCCTGTATTAACACCTTTGTTCAAACATGCACCTCAAAATCCTCAAAAGCTGTTCTCTGTGGTGTGCGTGTTTATATATATATATATATGTGTGTGTGTGTGTGTGTGTGTGTGTGTGTGTGTGTGTGTGTGTGTGTGTGTGTGTGTGTGTGTTGAGATCCACACTTCAAAACCCCCAGTGAGTTATCCTCTCTCTGCTTATACTTTCTTTGTTCAAAGCTGCAACGCAAAATGCCTTATATAACATGATTATTGTTTGCTGGCACTCTCGTTGCTAAGATCCAGCCATCAGCAAGCCCATCATGTTGTTTACGTTCACACTTCAAAAGGCCCCAGTGCGCCACTCTCTGCTTGCTGGCACACCTTAAATGCCCCATGAATTCTTTTCTCATTGCTTGCATTCTCTTTGTTTACAACTGCACCTCAAGACGCGCCATGGGTTTTCCTTGATGCAATATGGAAATGCAATAGAAGGAAATCAAAAAACAAATTTTGAAAATAACAAAACAAACAAAGAAGCAAAAACCCATGGAATCCCTCCTTCAAAGTGCACACGGAAGTACATGAAGGATTCAAAGAAAAGAATAAATCACTAGCCATAGCGACAGACCTAGAGGATCATACAGCAATTTCAGTTTTCATTTTTTGTAGACCCATTTTTCACGATTTAGTCGTTCAGACCTTCACGAGATGAATAGCAGAAGCAATTTAGGAGAGAAAAAAAAACTCACCATCTATCTCATCGACCGAAGCACATGAAGCATGTATGGGATTACATTAAATTTCTCTAATCTCACCTGTCTAGTATATAATCACAATTGGAGTCTTTTGGTATATTAGAAAAAGTGATTCTATGGGCAGAAAGGCGACTCCCAGCAATGCATAGTGGAGTGCGTAGAGCATGATAAGACCGAAAGACGTCATGCTCATCCATTGTATCCGACTCCGTTTCCAGCCGTCTCGATCCTGTCTTGCTGCTGGACTCAGATGGTTTTGGACGAGAGAGTGAGGTCGACGAACTGCGAAGCTCCTCCTCACTTAAAACAGTCACTGTGCAATCACCTCTGTCATCATCACCATCAGCATCATCATCATCATCATCATCATCATCATCATCATCATCATCATCATTATCATCATCATCCATCCCTATTCACCTCATCCCCATCTCATTCCTAAGTCCTAAGGTGATGAGTGAATGACGATGCGGCAGGTGTAGCCTATTGGCTGTTGCAGAGGCATTTTTACGTAACGTTTTTTTCTTTTTTAGTTTAACGTTTCGTTATGCACAGTTTGTTTTCCAATTAGCTTTTAAGTCGTATGCATATCTCATCAGTATGTATTCTGGAACATTATTTATTGACGGAGTCAGATGATTAGATCAAACAAATAGAAAAGAATGCAACCAGAGAATCTTTTTAAAAAAATGGTTGCAGTTACGCATAACGATAGTAAAGTTAAATACGAATGTCACGAATGTTGAAATCTTTGTTCTGTTTGCCTTTGACTGCTTTACATGAATGGGAAGTCGGTTCTTCAGCGAGCTTATGGGCAAGTGTATATTCACGAGAATAGGTGTGTGTGTGTGTGTGTGTGTGTGTGTGTGTGTGTGTGTGTGTGTGTGTGTGTGTGTGTGTGTGCGTGCTTGCGTGTGTGTGCATGTGTGCATGTGTGTGTGTTTTGTGTGTCTGTCTATCTGTCTGTCTGTCTGTCTCTCTATCTATCTGTCTGTCTGAGTCTGTGTCTGTCTCTGTGTATCTATGTGTTCGTGTGTGTGTGTGTGTGTGTGTGTGTGTGTGTGTGTGTGTGTGTGTGTGTGTGTGTGTGTGTGTGTGTGTGTGTTTATGCGTGTGCACCTACAATCATTTTACCAGCAGACCGAGGAATCATAGCATTTAGAAATCAACACATTTGAAAATATAAACCAATTTCTTGCCGTAATACGTAACAGAAATAGACTGAGCAAAGTTTATTCTCATTTAATCCTGAATGATTATGTGTTCATTTCCAGGCTTCTCTAAGTACTTCACATAAAAGAATTGATGATCTTTTAATGCCCATTATCCATCTACTTAATTTACAATTTTTCCGAAACAAAGTTAGCAGTTTTCTTGATTAAGAAATTTTCTTACATATAGTGTTTCCCCTATACCTCCTTTCAGCCTCATCATTTTCTTTTCAGTGCATAGACTTTAAGAAAAACTGTGATGGTTTTAAAAGACTGCGCAACAAACATGGACGAGTCCAATTGCCCTCACACGTCTGCTAGAATCACCAGTATCAAACCCCCAGCTATTGTTGTATTTGACAAACCTGGAGGATTTACAGTGACCCCTCTGCCAGACAACATCACTCAATGTCCAGACACCCACTTCCAGTGTCACAATGGTGGCTACTGTCTACCTGTCTACGTCAGGTGTAATGACGTCAATGATTGTCCAGAGCATGAAGATGAACTGGGGTGCAGTCGATACAGGTGTCCTGGCTTTTACCGATGTCGTGGAAGAGACAGAAAAAACTGTGTGCACGTGAATCACCTGTGTGATGGTCTGCCCCAATGTCCACAGCATGATGATGAACTGATGTGTGACGTCACTTGTCCAGAGTCATGTACGTGTTATGGTCTGGCCTTCACCTGTACCCACACCTTTCAGGTCAGCTCATTCCCACAGCTTCGCTACCTGGATGCCAGGGGTAGTGGACTGCGTCAGACTGAGGTCACATGTAATATCATGCTGATCCATCTGGGTGTTCAGGCGTGTGGCTGGAATGAGCTCACAGAATTCACGTTACCCAACCTTCACAGTTTGGACTTAAGTGACAATCTACTGACTCACACCAACTTCACTCATTTTGCAGCACTGGTTACTCTTAAAAAGCTGAGTCTTTCAAAAACCCTCTACCCATCGATAATTTCTATATTCAGGATCAGTACTTTCTACCAACACTGTTGTTCTTCAACCTGTCTCATCTCCGAATGGATTCTCTTGACATGGATCTGTTGTCAATGGCTCTGCCCACCTTGCAAGTTCTGGACTTGTCTCACACTGGAATCCAATCATTGAACGGACAGACGCTGCCCCAATCACTTCGTGTTCTGAACATGTTGGGTTGCCCCATAGCTGAGTTCACCCCAGACTTCATGAAAGGAATGGACAATCTGATGCACGTGTTGGTGGACAACTTTAAACTGTGTTGTCCTGCAGTTTTACCCGACACTTTCAGGGGTGAATGTGTGGCCCCATCTGATGAAATCTCCTCGTGTGATGACTTGCTCAAGTCCAGTGTCTACCGTTCTGCCCTTGCAATGTTTGCTGTGCTGGCAATAGTCGGAAACATGGCTAGCTTTATTTTATCGTTCATGTTTTTCATCACAAAGAATCAAGATTGGTTTTACTGTTTTTGTGCTTCATTTGTGTGTTTCTGACTTTTTCATGGGAATTTATCTATCTTTCATTGGAGTTGCAGACCAAATGTTTGCTGGTGTCTATGTCTGGAGTGAGACCAATGGAAAGCAAGTAAGCTTTGCAATGCAGCAGGATTTCTGTCGTTTCTATCTTCCGAGGTGTCAGCATTCCTTATATGCATAATCACCTTAGACAGATTCCTTGTGCTGCGTTTCCCTTTCAGTCACATCCGGTTTGGAGCCACGTCAGCTCACGTGACCTGTATCATCATCTGGACACTGGGACTCATCCTGGCTACTGTACCTCTGCTTCCTGTGACGTCACACTGGGAATTCTATCATCAGACAAGTATCTGTATTCCGCTGCCTGTCACCAGAGCTGACTTTGCCGGCCACAGTTATTCCTTCAGCGTCGTGATGATTGTTGGCAACCTGGTCCTCTTTCTGCTGATCGCTGTGGGTCAGTCTCTCATCTACTGGTCCGTGAGATCCAACGCTATGTCTGAACAGAGAATGCAGACAACGACCAACAGTGGCGAAAGAGTCAAGTCCAAAGAAACTGTCCTTGCTAGACGTCTTCTCACCATCGGCATATCTGACTTTTTGTGCTGGTTTCCTATTGGACTGTGTGGTCTGTTGGCGGCCATTGATGTCGCCATTCCAGGGGAAGTCAATGTTGCCATGGCCATTTTTGTATTGCCACTCAACTCAGCACTGAACCGTTCCTGTACACCCTGAACATAATTCTAGAAAAACGACAGAAAGCAAAAGAGCTCCGTTTTCGGAAGCATTTTAATGCGTATTTAAGGCACGTGACTTGATAATAGTTCTTTCTGAATCACCATGTTTTTTCTTTTGATTTCTTCTGTACCTGAAAGGATTAATAAAATACTGAGGAGGAAAGTTGAGAAGGTTTAAGACTCTTTCTTGAAGACGCCAGTTTTGATGTGCTCAAATAAAGATCCACGATATTCAAAGTCATTAAAATCATGTTTTTATTTTCTTGCTGAAACGCGTGAACTACTCTTGAGAGAGAGAGAGAGAGAGAGAGAGAGAGAGAGAGAGAGAGAGAGAGAGACAGGCAGACAGACAGACAGACAGAGACAGAGAGAAAAGAGAGACAGAGATAAGTGGAAGATTGTAAGTGAGAATGAGAGAGTGTATGACTCTATCCCATGGACCAATAAGAAATGGATAAAAAGAACAACAATTTTAGATCAAAAAGCTCACAGAGAAACAATGAGTTCAGATTTTTTTTTTAAAGAAACAGACGAACAATGACCAGATCAAAAAAACACAGACAAACAGATGACTTTAGATGAAAGAAGCACACTAACGATGAGTTCAGATGAAAGAAGCACACTAACGATGACTTAAGATCAAAGAAGCACAAAGATAAGCAATGACTTCAATTTGAAAAAAAGCACACATAATAACTTAAGATCAAAGGAGCACGACTTCACATCAAAGAATGACGCGCACAAACTCTGACCAGTTCAAAGATGTATACAGACAATGACCTGATCAAAGAACCACATTGTCACCATGTCTAGCCACTGCCACCTCACCTGCTGTTCAAACCGGAATATGGCACATGCATCTTGAGATGGAACTCTAGTTACCATTAAGAGCATTCAGCAGCAAGGATGTCAGTGAGCGATGATTCCGTCCTCTGTTTGATACCAGGAGCAAGAGCTGAAAAATGTGAAAGAAATACGGGGAGTTGTATACATTACCACAGTCCACCCCATCCCCGGTCTACGTCGATGTCCGCGCCACTTTACTGTTGTCCACAGTACTTCTTCATCTGACCATGGTTGCAACACATTCCCTGCTCCCTCCCTATCCCGTGTTTGCTGCCTTGACGCCTACACGTGCGTCTTTGTTGTCGACGACGTTGCTGTCGTACCCGCAGCTACCATCCTTCCGTAAGCTCCCCCCCCCCCCCCCCCCCCCCCCCCCATCCCCGACAACCTATGTCTCTTCTGCCACCTTCCTGCCGTAGGGTGCGGTACTCACCGAACGTCAACACGGGCGCCAACTGTTCCAAGGACACCCTGAAGAACATTTTTGATTCGTTACCCTTACTTGTCTCTTTTGGAAGCCCCGTCAAAGAATTTATTCATCCACTAGCAGGGGCACCCGGCGTTGCCCGGGATATGAACATTCTTTGCGATACTCACGTGACGGCAAACATGTTATATTGTTTTGTTTGACAGTCAATCCCCCCACCCATCTTCCCACCCCACTCCCCCACACAAATACACTCTCTCTCTCTCTCTCTCTCTCTCTCTCTCTCTCTCTCTCTCTCATACATTCTACTACTGTTTTCACACATGCATGCCCCAAACCTGTTACGTCTAGCCCTCCTGTAGTTTGGCGCCCAATAGAAAAGCGCTTCGGTGGCATTCTTGGTGGAGATCGTGGTGCAACGTATATGACACACGCACATAGTTTGGAATTGCATTAATTACGAAATTGCAATGGAAAAAGAAGTTTGACGTCCTATATTTTACGTTATTTCACCCAATCGGGAGACGTGTAAAAGCTTAGGATATTGTGAGAAATAGGATCTCATTATTTTCTTTGAGTTTCCTTTCTTAATCAAAATCTTTTTTTCGAGGAATAACTGTGTGAAACTGATTACACATCTAATATATATATTTGACTTTGGAAGAATGGGAATGGGGGGGAACACTCACTGTTCCCATTCCCATTCTTCTTATTGCCCTTCATTTTGTAGGAAAAGGCTGCTTTTAGCCACGCAATGTTCTTTGCAGCATTAGCATTGGCTCGTGGTCTCCTGTTTTGTTTGCTGCCTTGCTTCCGTCTCATGTGTCTCTTCCCGGGCACGCTGAGATGCAATCCGGACACGGTCTGCTTCCCGTCTCTGGTTCCCTTTCCTCTAGATCTTCCCTAGCACGCCGAGATGCGTCTCTCGCCCGATTTTCCGCCTGCCTCTGGCCCCTTTCCTCTGGATCTTCCCTAGCACGTCTAGATGCTTCTCTCTCTCGATTTTCCGCCTGCACTCACTGTTCCCATTTCCATTCTTCTGATTGCCCTTAATTTTGTAGAATAGACTTTGTGCAGAAGTAGTTTATTTAGGTTTTGCTTGAGTTAATCAACGGGTCTGTGTCTAATATAAAAATAGTGTATCAGGCTTTGCATGGTACAATCATTTTTCTGGCCCCCCTCATTCTTCCCTTTTCATCCCTCTACCCTGTTCCATCCATGTTGCAAAAATTACTTACCGTTACTGAACATATACGCATACCGAATTTTAATGGTAATAAAACGGTCAATGTTAAGTTTTGGCTCATAAAATTTCCATAACATTGTTCGGCGCTTAAAACTGTACGTGCATACGGAATGTTATCAAGAACGTTGTAAATTTCGAAATTTAGAAAATAACGTTTTTTAAAGGTGAATGTTAACTTTTGGATCTTAAAAATTGTACATCATTGTTTAGTGTTTAAAACTGCACATGTATATGGAATTTCTTCAAATATACTCTAAAATAAAAAATAATAATAATAATAAATAAATGACGTTTTTTAACGGTCAATTTAAAATTGCGGTTTGTATAAGTTGTATATCATTTTTCGGTGTTTAAAACTGCACATGTATACCGAATTTCATCAAGAACAGCCTAAATTTTGAAAATAACGGTTATTAACTGTCAATGCAAATGTTATAATGACTATCTAATGACCCTATGTTACCCGCTAGATGTTCCTGTAGGCGTATGTCATGTTTGGGAGCGATCCGATGACTCTTGTGACCGCCAACCTCACAAGATCGAGTTTTAAACAGTTTTTATAGGGTTTGGTGTTTTTAACGGTTTTTAACTGTTATAAATAACGTTTTTTTACTTGCCAAATACCGATTCTAATTTTCGAGAAGTAACCCTGTACTTGTGCAATGTCACAACGGTTATTTGATGACAAGCAGAGGAAACAGATGTCTTTGAAACCGTTATAACAGTTTTTTAACGGTTTTTTATTTTTTTTTAGAGATTAGCCCAAAACCATCCTCGGGTCACACAACAGACGTACCTGCCTTATTTTAAGAAGATCGGGTTTTAAAGAGTTTTTTATAGGGTTTGGTGTTTTTTAACGGTTTTTTAACTGTTATAAATAACGTTTTTTAACTGCCAAACAACGGTTCTAATTTTCGAGAGAGTAGTCATTTACCTGTGCAATGTCACAACGGCTATTTGAAGAAAAGCAGAGAAAAAGATGTCTTTGAAACCGTTATAACAGTTTTTAACGTTTTTTTACGGTTTTATTTTTTTTAGAGATTAGCCCAAAACTATCCACGGGTCACAACAGACGTACCTGCCAAATTTCATTAAAATCGGTTGAGCCGTTTTTGAGTCTATAGCGCGCGTACGTACACACACACACACACACACACACACACACACACACACACACACACACACACACACACACACACGCACACACACAGAATTTGCCATTTATATATAAGATAATCCTGCGTTCCCCGGTATGATATATCAAAGCTGCTATATATAAAATTATGTGTCCCTGCGTTATCTGTGACACACACATAGACAAACAGTGCCTTCAGATCACATAACTACACAGACAAACAGTTTCTTCAGATGACAGAAGAACACAAACAAGCAATAACCTTAAATCAAAGAAGCACAGAGACAAACACACAAGCAAACAAAACCTAAACGACCTGTATACATACAACACTGGCACTGAGGAAAACTGATGAGCTCCTCTAAAACCTGCACTATAACTGTAGCGTAGTCGTGAGTCCTGGGCTGCACCAGGCCGACCTCCAGTTCAGTGATGGGCAGCCACCTCATCAAGGCACCTGGACAGGGGGTGGCCTCCCAATGTAGCGGTAGCTGCAGACAGCTGTCTTCGCATTAAAGAAAAAGTGCTGGACCAGTAATGCTGTTCAACCACAGACGGCGTGGGTAATCCTGTGGCAAAAACTAGCTTATAAAAAAAACAAAAAAAAACTCCTCATGTCCTATGAAAGAACTACCCTCAGATATCGGCCACCTAAAAACTTACAGTCATGGAGAAAGAAATTAAACTCCGTTAGACAAATCCAGGAAGATCTTGCCAGCTTTTTCGACCGATCTTTGAGATGAAACCTCAGTTAAGGAAAGCCCTAGTAAGTGGGAAGACAACCAACTCTGTGCTCACATGGAAGGTCCTGAGAGTTGAGTAGGTAAGTAATGTTGCTTACAACCCAGCCAACCGCAAATGCCATATCAGGATTGTCACTGCGTTCAAGTCAACTCACAAGTCATTAAAAAGAAAAAAAAAAAAAAAAAAAAAAACACTCACGCAACCTTTCAAAACACACCCTCTAAAAGCATATCAGAACCTGCGTTAAAAATCTTTTTTCCATAAAATCTTAAATCAGAGGAAAACTGTTAATCTCTTTCAGAAATTCAAAGATCACATCAGGTGGGACATCTCTGTAAAGCTTTTCATGGAGTCGGCTGTAAAATATTTATGTCTCACAACATGCAAATGCCAGCACTCTACTACTATGAGTGGTACATGAAATGGAATGTTCTTGTTCACCCTTTAAAAAGATAAGAATGGGTGCAAAAGGAGTGGCCTGTATGCAAACGGCTCCTTGGAGGTAAAGGCGGGGCAGCGGGCTGAGAAGCCATTGTGCACCTTCTGACCAAGTCCTTAGTAGGTCTACTGGCATAAATGTCCACACACGCAGTTGCTTTGCACGATAATAGTACGGGCCATCGAAGACCCTCTGCAGGGTTCCTGAGCTTCATCAGGATCTACTGTCAGCAGTCATCACGCCTATTCTCAAGAGCAGACAGAATCTAAAGAAGATTGCCAGCTGTTGTCTTGAGCCTGGTTACGTGGAGACTGTGAAGAAATGCAAGTGAGATACCGTGTTATGGAAGAATAATGAGGGGAAGGAGGAAACCTGATATTGAACTAGCTGGAGTCAGACATACTTTCACCACAGAGATCATGGAGCAGATATTTTTAAGAGCAGGAACAGAACCTTGGATACATTTTAAAATGCACTGGATGAGATCTGGCGAGTTGGACTTTCTGTCAAGCAGACATTTCCAGCAACCTGTTCCACTGGATAAAGGCTCTAAAGGCGCCCTCCACAGTCACTGAAGAAGAGTGTCTGTTGACCATGTCTTCAGCAAAAAGAAATATTGTACAGGGCAACGGAGGTCCACAAGGGGTCCTCTTCCTCAACTCCTCTCCTCTCCATTAACGAACTGGCATCTTAACCGCCACGAGGAGTCAGAGCAGCTCTGTATATAGATGAATTGGCCATCTGGTGAAATGAGGATTAAGTAGCAACTACCACCAGCAGAATGCACGAACAGCAGACTGGCTACATGCATAGGCAGAAGAATAATGCGTCTTAATTAGATATGGAGTTGTCCACGACCATGTTTACCCTGCTGACTAAACGGTATTTGAGAGCCATCAAACTTGGCGACCCTCCTCTACCCCCCCCCCCCCCCCCCCCCCCCCAATAAAAGATGAAAAAGCGACCTACTTTGGAATCACTGTCAATAAGAGACAGACTAGGAAACCATACATCACACCAACAACATGGAACACTTATGAGAACGTTCGCAGGCGCCACATGGTAAGCAAATGAAAAAATCCCGTAGACAGTACATCAGAGGATTGTTAAAACACATCTTAAGTACGACTCTACAACATGGGTGACCACTGCTAACACCAGCCTACAAGTCCTCAACAAACTAAACAGCCAGGCCTGTAGCCTCATTACTGGTGTATTGAGGTCTACATCCATCAAGAAAATCGAATTTTTACAGGTCCCCCCCCCCCCCCCCCCCTATCCCTATCAGACAAGCAAAGCAAAAAAAAAAAAAAAAAAAATTTAGGCAATTTAAAGAGATTTGAAATACTGCCAGACTTTCCCATAAAGTCAAACCTGATGGATTCAGCAAAAATTGCTTGACACAGGCAAACTGTGTGCCTGAGAGTAACACTCTGTATCACAACATTGGCAAACCCTGCGGAGGGAATCAAAACCGGCATTACCTTCACAAGAGCCAGAATAACGGTCCATGAACTAACCAGACAGAGAATATGCACGGGAACTATCACCTCTTAACTCACGACAAGAGACAGATACATTGACACTGCATGCTGAGCGTTGGAGGCACCGATGGTTGAAAAGCACTGCCCACAGGAGACATGGATACATGCATAAGCCGACGGGTCACCACACAACATCCTGACCAGTGAGGAAGGACGGATGGCGGGAAGGGAGAGGCAGGGGGATGCAGCATTGTAATCAACTTCCTGGGGGACAGATCAGTGCTGGTGTTGTTGCCGTTGAAAAGCACCGCACACGTCACACATCAGAAACGGATACCCTCAATCAGGCTGTTTCCATGGTTCAGTCATCGCATAAAGCACGCCACTCAGTGGCCTTCCTCTCTGATGCTGTCTGCGTCCTACACGCCCTGCACAATGATGAGCTCAGCATGGCCTCACAGTGAGTCAGACAAACAAAAAAGCAGTGGATTCGTGTCTCTGAAAACAAGCCAAAGACTTCCTACATATCACAAGAAACGTCATCAGGTCACAATGAAACCCCATACAGAAAGAATATCTACCATCTGATACCAGAGGGCCGCAAATGATTCTTATGATTCTAATGAGACTCTTCACGTGCCTACGGCTGGCTTAGTGAACATAACTGTGTTACTCAAATTCAAGCTGTCGTCTTCATTAATGTCACAATCACTACAGGACCAAACAGCAGAACTTATTCTTCGTGGTTGTCTATTGGAGGTGTGTGTGTGTGTGTGTGTGTGTGTGTGTGTGTGTGTGTGTGTGTGTGTGTGTGTGTGTGTGTGTGTGTGCGCGCGCGCGTGCGTGCGTGCGTACGTGTGTGCATACGTGAATGCATGCGTGCGTGCGTGCGTATATACGTGTGTGCGCTCGCATGCGCGAGTGTGTGTGTGTGTGTGTGTGTGTGTGTGTGTGTGTGTGTGTGTGTGTGTGTGTGTGTGTGTGTGTGAGTGCGTGCATGTTTGCGTGTGCGTGGTGTGTGCGCTTGCATGCGCGAATTTGCGTGCGTGCGTGCGTGCGTGCGTGCGTGTATGTGTGTGTGTGTGTATGTGTGTGTGTGTGTGTGTGTGTGTGTGTGTGTGTGTGTGTGTGTGTGTGTGTGTGTGTGTGTATACAAGCTCCCTAGCTCAGTTTTTTAACGTAGTTGTTTCTTTGTATGTTTGTTTTTATAGTTTTAGGCTATTTGTTTGATAACCGCTCGAGGACATTGCCGTAGAAGAATTAGGCTTTTCTCTAGAGAAAGTCCTTACACATATTGATGATTGCACGTGCATTGTTAGGTGCAGCCAACAATGTCAGATTACTAACGTACTGTGAACAACGCAAGCCACAGCGGAACCCTGCGTTTGACAAACAATCATCACTAAAAGCTATGTGAACAGCGTACAGGCCACAGAGCACACAGCATACAGGGCAGCGCTGCGAAGAACACATGCCATAGCTCCAGCACTGTGAACAACCCAAGCTACAGTAACATCATAAACAGAGAGAAGCCACGGCAAAGGCATCGTGGATAATACATCCACAGCAGCAGCACCATGAACAACACACACGGCAGACAGAGGTACTGTGAACAACACAAGCCAGACAGAGGCTGTGAACACCACAAGCCAGACAGAGGCTGTGAATATCACAAGCCAGGACAGAGGCTGTGAACAACACAAGCCAGGACAGAGGCTGTGAACACCACAAGCCAGGACAGAGCTACTGTGAACAACACAAGCCAGGACAGAGGCTGTGAACAACACAAGCCAGGACAGAGACTGTGAACAACACAAGCCAGGACAGCGGCTGTGAAAAAAAACATAAGTCACGGCAGAGGCTGTGAACACCACAAGCCAGACAGAGGATGGGAACAACACAAGCCAGGACAGAGGCTGTGAACGACACAAGCCAGACAGAGGTATTGTGAACGACACAAGCCAGACAGAGGTATTGTGAACGACACAAGCCAGGACAGAGGTATTGTGAACAACACAAGCCAGGACAGAGGTATTGTGAACAACACAAGCCAGGACAGAGGTATTGTGAACAACACAAAGCCAGACAGAGGTATTGTGAACGACACAAGCCAGGACAGAGGTATTGTGAAACACACAAACCAGACAGAGGTATTGTGAACAACACAAGCCAGGACAGAGGTATTGTGAACGACACAAGCCAGACAGAGGTATTGTGAACGACACAAGCCAGGACAGAGGTATTGTGAAAAACACAAACCAGACAGAGGTATTGTGAACGACACAAGCCAGGACAGAGGCTGTGAACAACACAAGCCAGAACAGAGGTATTGTGAACGACACAAGCCAGGGCAGAGGTATTGTGAACAACACAAGCCAGGACAGAGGTATTGTGAACAACACACAAACCAGGACAGAGGTATTGTGAATGACACAAGCCAGGACAGAGGTATTGTGTACGACACACAAGCCAGGACAGAGCTACTGTGAACAACACAAGCCAGGACAGAGGTATTGTGAACAACACAAGCCAGGACAGAGGTATTGTGAATGACACAAGCCAGGACAGAGGTACTGTGAAAAACACAAGCCAGACAGAGGTTTCGTGAACAACACAAGCCAGACAGAGGTATTGTGAACGACACAAGCCAGGACAGAGCTACTGTGAACAACACAAGCCAAGACAGAGGTATTGTGAACAACACAAACTAGACAGAGGTATTGTGAACGACACAAGCCAGGACAGAGGTATTGTGAACAACACAAACCAGACAGAGGTATTGTGAACAACACAAGCCAGGACAGAGGTATTGTGAACAACACAAGCCAGGACAGAGGTATTGTGAACAACACAAGCCAGGCATCTTTTTTTCCATGCTTCTGAAGTTCGCCTTCAGCTCCTCGCAGATGGAATCTACCTGCACACACGCTCTGATGGAAAGCTGTTCAACCTCGCCCGCTTGAGAGCCAAAACCAAGGTGTCCCAGATCCTCACCAGAGAGATGCTCTTTGCTGACGATGCAGCGCTTACCTCACACACTGAAGAGGTCCTGCAGAGACTCATGGACAGGTTCGCTGATGAATGTAAAGAAATTGGACTCACGATCAGTCTGAAGAAGACCAACGTCAGCGCACAGGATGCAAGCCACGCACCCTCTATCAGCATCAACGACTACACCCTGGAAGTGACTGAGGACTTCATGTACCTTGGGTCGACCATCTCTACCAGGCTGTCACCTGACATAGAGATTAACCGGCGGATAGGAAAAGTCGCAGCAACCTTGGCCAAGCTGTCCAAAAGGGTGTGGGACAACAAGAAGCTCACAGAAAAAAACCAAGATGCGTGTCTATCAGGCCTGCGTCCTCAACACTCTCCTGTATGGCAGCGAGACATGGACCACCTACGCGAGGCAGGAACGTCATCTGAACACCTTCACACATGCGCTGCCTCAAATGCAGTCTGGACATCACCTAGCAGGGCCGAGAACCGCACAGCGACATCCTGGCCAGGGCTGGAATCCCAAGCATGTTCGCCATGCTGAGCCAGAGACGTCTACTCTGGCTTGGGCACATAGGGCGCATGGAAGATGGGCGTATTCCCACGGACCTACTCTACAGCCAACTTGCCACTGGTACCAAGGATGTGTGCAAACGTGACATGAAAGTGTGCAACATTGACCCTGATGCCTTGGAAACAGCTGCCGTCGACCATGACTGCTGGCGTCAAATGGTGCAGAGAGGAATCAGACAGGCGAGGAGGAGAGAACCCAGCAGGCAGCAGAGAAACAAGCACGCTGCAACAGCGAGCAGCCTCTGCTTCTTCCTAGTCGTCCTGCTTCGTCTGCACCAACTGCAACAGAGACTGCCACTCCAGCCAGGACAAGGCTGTGAACACCACAAGCCAGGACAGAGGCTGTGAACAACGCAAGCCAGGACAAGGCTGTGAACAACGCAAGCCAGGACAGAGGTATTGTGAACAACACAAGCCAGGACAGAGGTATGTGTGAACAACACACCAGCCAGGACAGAGGCATTGTGAACACCACAAGCCAGGACAGAGGCATTGTGAACACCACAAGCCAGGACAGAGGTATTGTGAACAACACAAGCCAGGACAGAGGCATTGTGACACACCACAAGCCAGGACAGAGGCATTGT